>NQYQ01000012.1:256695-270590 GCA_003055925.1 Escovopsis sp. Ae720 | reverse complement strand
CCCCCCCCCCCCTTTTTTTTTTTTTTTTTCCTTTTCCTTTTCCCCTAAAAGAAATGCTAACGATCCTAGGCATCGACTTCAAAAACGTCGCGGCAGTCATCAACTTCGACCTCCCCACGTCGGCGTCGTCGTACACGCACCGCATCGGGCGGACGGGCCGCGCCGGCGGGACGGGCATGGCGCTCTCGTTCGTCGTGCCCAAGGACCTCTACCGCAAGCACATCCCGACGACGATCGCGTCGGCCGAGAACGACGAGAAGGTGATGGCGCGCATCACGCGGCAGCAGGGCAAGAGGGGGAAAGAGATCAAGCCGTACAACTTCAGCGCGGAGCAGGTGGAGGCGTTCCGGTACCGGATGAACGACGCGCTGCGGGCGGTGACCAAGGTGGCGGTGCGGGAGGCGCGGACGCGGGAGCTGCGACAGGAGCTGCTCAAGAGCGAGAAGCTGAAGCGGTGGGTTGCCCCTTTTCCTTTGCCTTTCTCCCCCCCCTCCTTGACTTGTTACGTTTTTTTTTTTTTTTTGCTGCGGGTTCACGAAGAGAATGCGGTGATGGATCTGGTGGCTGACTGTGGATGACGGGACAGATACTTTGAGGAGAACCCGTCCGAGATGAACCACCTCCGGCACGACGGCGAGCTGCGGACGGCGCGGCAGCAGGCGCACCTCAAGCACGTGCCGGAGTACCTGCTCCCCAAGGACGGGCAGAAGGCGCTCACGGCGGACAAGGTCGGGTTCGTGTCGTTCCGGAAGCACGACGGCAAGAGGCGGGACAAGCGCAAGGGCGGGGGCAGGCGGGTCGGCAAGGCCGGGGCGCGCAAGGCGGACCCGCTCAAGACGTTCAAGGCGCGGAGGAAGACGGGCAAGTAGTAGGCTTGACTAACAGTCACGGCTACTCGCTCCTCTTTGGGGAGGGGGGGGGATATCAGAAGCCCGAAGATTGGAGGCTTGTGGATCGAATCCTGAGGATCAATCGATATGAAGGGGGAGGCCTGAGGATCACTTGGTGCTACCGGTACCTATTCTGTAATGTCATGCCAGAGATCAGACCGGGTCTATTAGAAAAGCGTTGCATTTGGATCTGCGGACTTGTTGGGATTGGCTTTCATCTGTAGTCGTTTGGACCTGTGCCGCGGGATGGAGGAGACGGCCTCGGCGGAAAGTGATACTACGAGTAGTACCTGTACGGAGGACAGGAGGAATTCGATGATACTACTACTACGAGTCCTAGTAGCACAGACGGAGTACTCCGTACTCGTACTAGGCCTGGACTTCTCCCGCGGATCTGGAAGTCGGCATGCCTTGAGGTCATCCCGGCCCGGGTTCGGAACGCGGTTTGCGTCGGGGCCGCCCGGGCCCGAGGCGGCGTCATCGGTGACGACAGACACCAGGATACCGTCTGGATGGGATGTCTTGTGTGAAGGAACTAACATACTCGTACTCGTACTCGTAGTCCATGGCCCATATCCCGTACTCGGTCCTCGTGCTCTGACCGCGAGAATTTTCACGTCCAAGGATCCGGCTTGGTCGAATACGAACAGGCCTTACGTAAGGGCGTGACGGCGTGACGGCGAGTCGGGGCCATCCCGGCATTGATCTTTACAGGTACTCGTACTCGTACATATAGTAGCAGTGCGAGTTGCGGACGACTCTCCATCCGCGATGTTCCAACTTCAGGTCAGCACTGGAGCGAAGGCTCGTGATGAGTCGTTTTTTTTTTTTTTCTTCAATCTTTATTCCGGCGTTTCTTCGAGGGGATCTAAGGCGCAAAGAGGAAGGAGGCCTGGTGTTTGGACCGATTGGGTTGGGAATGGCTTGGGATGGACGTGCCGGGGGCCGATGGCAGGTGTTTGTGGAATGACGCCGGCCGGGATGGATCGAGTGTGCCTCGTATCCGTTGGTGGATGGCTGGCTGGGTGTTATTGCTTGTACGAGTACGAGGACGAAGACGGTCTCCATACGAGTAGATGAGATGCGCTGTTTCGATGTGATGGCTTCCATGATGGTATCCTGTTTCTTGGAGTTGAGGCCGAGATGAGTGTCTACAGGTACGAGTACGAGTGGAAGTCTGGATAGAATCAATTCCGTTCCATTCACACTGTGCTCTGTACAGGTAGTCGTACTCGTACTCGTACTTGTAAGGAAGGTGGTGTTGTCAAAGAGCACCTTCCTGCGCACGAGCGTCGCGAAATTGGAAGGACGACCCGCGACGAGCGCAATTTCCCATCCTGCCAAGATCGGTTGGGGTTCTTGGTCGAGACTCGAGACTGCCCGCGCAACCGGGGGGTAAGGGGGGGGGGGGGGAGCCGATGGGGGCCTTCCTCGGATACGCATGGCATCTGCACGCCCGGCCAATGGGCGCGCGACCCCGCGACGGAGCCCCACCGCCCCGTCATCACTCTGTCCCCCCCTGCCTTCCTATTTGGCTTGGCATGGTTCGTGCTGGATCGGGCGGAGGCGGCAGGTGCTTTCGTCCGGCAGGTCCTTCTGGGAGGATGTGGAATGATGTGAAACGGAAGGGGCAGAAAATCAAGGAAACTTCAATCCATGTTGAAAAAATCCCAGAGGAAAGAAAACACCAGGGATGGAGCGGGAGGAGGCGGGGAAGAGGTTTGGTGAGGGCTTCATGGGCCTCGAAGTCGTGCTTCCAACGGCGGTGATGGTACGGAGTCAGTATACGAGGATTCATACTCCGTACATACGAGTGACGGTACGGAGTACGGAGAATTCGCATGGCCAAGTGTTTAAACGCAGCCGGCATCGCCTCGTGCTAGGCCGCACTTGTGCCTGTGCCTGTTCCTGTCATGGCCTAGTAGCCCACGCCTCGTACCGGTAATGCGCCCGAAATAGAGAGAGCGTCGTGATCCATCCATCCATCCATTGATCCATCCATTGATCCATCCATCCATCGTGTGATGGGTTGAGGTTTTCTTGGGATGGCACCCGAGCACTGTCGTTCCCACCACCATCATATCCGGGCCGGCACCCTCATCGAGCCATTTCATCCATTTCATCCATTGATCCATCCTCCCCTCCCCTCCGTGATTCGCCGCCTGCTCTTTTGCCAGCCCGGATCATGGGGGTCATTGCGCAGGAAAGTCCGGACTCGCACGAGTGCTCGTAAATCCATCATCATCCATCATCATCCATCATCCATCATCCATCATCTTCCATCCAGTATCCGTGCTTCATTCCCCAGATTCCGGGCCGTCTCTCGGACCTGCTGCCACTCGCTGCCCAGGGTCAGACGCAGGGGGGGGGGGGGGGGGAGGAAGAGGGGCGAGACAAGGCGAGACAAGGCGAGACACCAGAACAAGACAGCCTCTCCGTATGTACGAGAGCTCGTAGTATCGCAGACGAGACCACCTCTGATTCATGGCCCGTCTAGTCCGGCTTGTCTGATTCATCATCCGACGACTGGAAGACTTTGCGACCTGCCCTCCTTGATGCTGCTGCAGTTGCTTGATTCATTCATTCATGCGCTTCCACGGGGCTCGATTTCTCCATTTCTTTTTTCTTCCAGTTTTCCGTTTTCCCATTTTTTTTTTCTTCATAGCACCCCTGACTCTCTCAGTCTCTGCTCCTCTTTCTATCCCTCTTGCTCTCTCTCTCTCTCTCTCTCTGGCATCAGTTTATCAATTCTTCCCCCTTCAAATCTCTGCCTCCCTCCCCCCCCCGCGCCAACAACCCGCTCGCTCGCTCGGCCTGATCTCTTCCCTGTCGCTTCCCCGGTCCGACATCGCCAGGGGCAAGGGTTGACAAGCGACAGATTTGATTGATTTATCTTCTTTCGTCTTTTCCCCCCGTCTGTCACAAAGCAGAGCGAGTTTTAGAAATACATACTTGAAACAACCACCACAACCACCAGTGTTGGAGTACTTTCCCCCCCTCCTCGAACACGTTGAACCGCAACACACGTTTGCTTCGGACGCACAAGGAAGGGAACGACCAGAGGGGGATAAAGCATTTGGAATTCTGAAGAAAAAAGAAGAAGAAGAAGAAGAAGAAAAAGAAGAGAGATAGAGAAGGAGAGGCGCAGGCAGATCAAAGGGCCTTCACTCGTTTCGCCCTGGTTTGCGCTTCCTTTTCGCCATCGAATCCGCCCTCGCTTGAATCCGATCCGATCCGTCGACCAGCGACTGCGACTCGAACCGCTTCATTGTCTTCATCCATTGCCTATTCTTTTTCTTTTTCTTTTTTTTTCCGTTTACTACCCTCGCCACTTGTTTGAGCATCCTTGAAGCGAACCCGTCGCAATCGACCTCGAGTCTCTTCTGATCCATCGGCTCGCTTCCTCGCCTCCGCATCGAGCCATGCTGCGATCCGTGGTCGTGGCCCTCGTGGGCGCGGGCTCAGCTCTCGCGGCGATTCAGTGCACTCTGGACAGCCACTGTCCCCAAGATGCGCCCTGCTGTTCGCGTGAGTGGATGCCATGGATGGATGGATTTATTGCTTGATTCTTTGTCCCTCTTCCTCTTTCTTCTCCTTGGCCTTTTTTTTCTGACAACCCCTCCCCCACAGAATACGGCGAATGCGGCGTCGGCGCCTACTGCCTGGGCGGCTGCGATCCGCGCATGTCGTACTCGCTCGACTCGTGCATGCCCGCGCCCGTCTGCGAGGACAAGGTCATGGACTTCTCGGACATGAGCAGCATCGTCAGCATCAACAAGTACCTCGGCGACCCGACGCAGGCCGACTGGATGAGCCAGGGAGAGGCCCTCCCGTACGACGGCAACGTCCTGCTGACGATGCCGAGCCACAGCGTCGGCACCGTCCTCGCCTCGACGAGGTACATGTGGTACGGCAACGTCAAGGCCACCATGAAGACGAGCCACGGCGCCGGCGTCGTCTCCGCCTTCATCCTGCTCTCCGACGTCAAGGACGAGATCGACTTCGAGTTCGTCGGCGTCGACCTCGCCACCGCCCAGACGAATTACTACTGGCAGGGCGTCCTCGACTACCACAACTCGGGCAACATCAGCGGCCTCTCCGACACGCTCAACAACTTCCACGAGTACGAGATCCGGTGGACCCCCGACCAGATCCAGTGGCTCGTCGACGGCAAGGTCGGCCGCACCCTCCTCCGCGAGGACACCTGGAACGCCACCGCCAACCGGTTCCAGTTCCCCCAGACGCCCGCGCGCGTGCAGCTCTCCATCTGGCCCGGCGGCGCCGCCAGCAACCAGCAGGGCACCATCGACTGGGCAGGCGGGCCCATCGACTGGGACTCGGAGGACATCCAGAAGGTCGGCTACTACTACACCACGTTCAAGGAGGTCTCGGTCGAGTGCTACAAGGCCTCCTCCGGGCCCGGCACCAACAGCGGAAAGGGCTACACGTACGACAACGCCTCCGGGCTCAACAACACCATCATCGACGGCGACAAGGACACGATCCTCGCGTCGTTCGAGGCGACGGGGCTCGACCCGGAGGCCGGGAAGCCCCAGCCCAAGCCGAGCAAGCCCGACTCGTCGTCCAAGACGAGCTCGGCCAGCGGGCCGAAGAAGACGCAGGCCGAGATCCCCGGCGGCGGCAGCGCCTCGGGAGACGACCAGGACGGCAGCAGCGGCAGCAGCGGGTCGTCGCCCTCGAATAGCATCCCGGGCGGCGGCAGGCCAAGCGCCCCAGGTAATGCCCCTGGCAGCAGCAGCAGCAGCAGCAACGGGGGCGGCAGCAACGGCTCCGGCTCCGGCTCCGCTGGGTCCTCGGATTCCGACACCGACATTGCCAACTGCGACCCGAAGAGCTTCAGCCAGACCTGCAGCACGTCGGCGGACCCGAGCAAGAGCGGGCCCAAGAGCTCCGGGTCGCGGCAGGGCGCGAGCGCCCTGGCGGTGCTCATTGCCGGCTTCGCCCTGTGTCTGCTGTGAAGCAGTTGCTCAACCGGGATGCAACCTTTGACAGACGGAGGAAAAAGGAATACGTCTGTCACGTCGCATTCTCCCCGCCTCACCCCTCTCTACTTAATGCGCGCATGCCGCTATGCATGCGCAAAACAGGATATATGGATATATATGACTTAGTCCCGGAAGCCTCCCCCCCCCTTTACCCCTCAAAAAACCCGCCGCGCACAAGACGATGACGATGGGAAGACGGAGACCCCGGTGGCGGAGTTTGATGATGATGGGTCTTGGGGTCTTTCCGGTGTTCAAGGGGGAATACATGAGTATTCTTTTTCTTTTTCTCTCTCCCTCCCTCTCTCTCTATCTTTTCCCCTGTATTCCTCTTTTTCGCGCTGTATGTATCTGGGGGTTTGCTTCCGGGGCGGTATTGTATTTATGGGCATACCAGGATGGGGCATATTGCTGCTGCTGCTGCTGCTGCTTCTTCGGCTTCTTTATTCTTCTTTTTTTTTGGTTGGTTTATGAGCGATGCGTGTATGGCGATGGGATTGATGGATGATGGGAAGGATGGGAAGGGAAGGGGTGATATGATTAGGATGAGGTTTCTTTTTTTTTTTTTTAATGAGGTAATGACATGATGTGGGTGGTATTCATCTTTTAGATGGGATTCTGAGGACTGCTTGAGGTGTGAGGTGACTGCCGTGATTGTGAGTGCCGTGAGATGGGAGATGATGCTGGAGGGTGTGGAGGACTCAGGGGGAGGAGGAGGAGGAGGAGGAGGATGATAGGGGGGGAGAGGAGGCTGAGAGGGAGGCTGAGAGGGAGGCAGAGGAGGAGGCTGAGGAGGAGGCTGAGGCTTGCAGGACAGGTCGAGGCATAGATGAATGGGGGATAGAAGATCCAGGGGTAGAGATCAGAGCAGATGATGCAGATGCAGATGCAGCGAAAGAGGCTGAGCCGCGGTGGGATATACATACCGGTAAGACAGACAGACAGACAGACAGACAGACAGAGACAGGTCTATTCCCGTCTGGTCGGCGCGTGCATGAATGATCCTGGCGGGGCGGGGCGACATATGTATGCCCGAATGTGTGATGAGGGGCTGTGAAGGTGCAAAGGAGGGGACGTGCGTACAGGTAGGTCTTCTTTCGAGATGCAATACCTGTACTCGTAACATCAATGGATCCAATACGAGTAGATGCAGCCCCGCCGCGCCCGCGAGGGGACGGCGTCGAGGGCGATAATGGGGATTCGTGCCCTGTTGAGACTTGTATGTGGATTCATTGATCCATTGTCACCAGGATCTACGAGTACATACATACATACATATGCACAAGTACGAGTATGTATGTATGTATGTATGTACGGTGGTGACGACGACGCAAGGCGGAGCCGAAGCATCGTGAGGTTGGGAGTTGGGAGTTGGAGGTTGGAGAGTCTGGCCCAATATGCATCGTGAGGTCAGTGACGCGCGCCTCTCGGATACTACTGGTAGTATCCGAGCGGCAAGAACCGGTGGGTGCGAAATGAGGATTCGGATGCTGGCAAGGGTTGATGGGGCCAACATCCAGAGAGAGAGTGTGTGTGTCTTGTCAAGTGTTGGATCGACGGGGAAGCTGCGGACGTGGTGCGACGTGCGGCGTCGGGCGGAGGCTCCTGGTTCTTGATTTGATCAGTGGAGGATGAGGATGCAAGAAGAGTTACGAGTAGAGACATACATGCATCAATGCATACATGTTTGTCAATTGGTTGAGGATGGATTGATGCTCCGCGTCGTGACGGAGGCGAGGACACATTGATATCCATGTACGTGGATAAAAGGCAGCCTCCCCATTCTCCTCGTTGAGTCGAGGCCCCAAAACACCACAAACATTGATATCCAGTATCATCACCACCATAATCATCACCACCATAATCATCTCCAGAATCATCATCATCACCCCCACCATGGACAAGGCAGGCATCTCCATCGCCTTCTTCGGCGCATCCGGCGGCTGCGGCCTCTTCGCCCTCAAAAAGGCCGTCGCGGCGGGATACTCCTGCATCGCCCTCTGCCGCAACCCCTCCAAGCTCGAAGCCCTCTTCCCCTCTTCCCCCGTCAACCTCATCATCAGGCCCGGCAACGCCCACGTCCAGTCCGACGTCGCCGCCTGCCTGCAAGCCGTGCCGTCCGCATCGTCCTCATCCTCAATCCCTTCATCCTCGTTCTCCGCATCGCCCCCCCGCCTCGTCGACGCAGTCTACTTCACCATCGGCGGCGCCTTCAACGCCAAGAACTTCTCCATCGACGACCCAGACGTGTGCAGAAAGGGAATCACAACCCTCTACGAAGCCCTCGCCGCCCTCCGCGCCCAAGGAATCCCCGGAAAGCCCCTCGTCGCCGTCGGGTCCACCACAGGCATCTCCAAGCACAGGCGCGACGTGCCCCTCATGATGATGCCCATGTACAGCATCATGCTCAAGCAGCCCCACAGGGACAAGAAGGCCATGGAGGACGTCGTCGTCGCAGGCGCCGAGCGCTTCGTCCTCGTCAGGCCGAGCTTCCTCACCGACGGGGAGAAGCCGGACCGCAAGATCAGGGTCGCAGTGGAGGACCCGGATAAGGGCGTCGAGAGGCTGGAGAATGGGTATTTCATCTCGAGGGAGGACGTGGGGAGATGGGTCTTTGAGAACCTGCTCATGGGCGGCGGGGCCCCGAACCAGTACGAGGGCAAGGCCGTGGGCATCACTTGGTGATCATCATCTACCTACTGCTGATGATGATTTCTCGTTTCCCTTTCTTCTTCTTCTTAAAAGATCCGTGCATAATTAGACGCGATATAGATTTCCAATTTACCTTCAGAATCTCAACTTCAAAACCAATCGATTCTTCCGTCCATTGATCGTCATCCCCCGGCATCGACACCAGGCCAGCCCTTCTGTCATGCCTCTGCGATTCCCAACTTCCCAGCGACCTCCTCTCCCTATCCCCCCATGATGATTCCGACCCCCTGACAACTCTCGTCGACCCGCAGCTCGCTCCAACGCAGGCAGACCCTCACTCTCGCGACCGCTTATGCCCCCGAGACTGCACCCTCACAGCCAGCGCCCGGTCCACAATCTCGTCCATCAACCTCTTGCTCCTCGCCTCCGCCGTCTCAACAGCCACCCCGATCCGGCTGCCCCCAATCTGCGGCGCGTCCATCGGGTTCGCCCCGCGCGGTGCCCTTGCCCCGCCCCCGGCAGACACATTCGCCGCCGCCGCCGCCGCCGCCGCCGCCGCCGCTGTGGAGACCATCGGATTCATCACGCCGACGACCCGGTGATCATGGCTATGTCGTTGACACTGCCGAGTGTCTTTTCCTGGTGCCGCCGCTGCTTCTCATTAGCACCATGATGTAGAAGAGGTGGGACTGCGAGAAGAGGGACGGGGAGAGAGAGAGAGAGAGAGAGAGAGAGAGAGAGAGAGAGAATAAAAGAACCCACGCTGAAGCTTGATGTGGCGGAAAAGGTATAGGCCCGCAAACAGGAACAGCACGAAGCTGATGCTCATCCCCAGGCTGATGGCCGTCGCCGTCGACATCTGGCCCTCCAGGATGGTCGAGTTCACGAGATGCGGGTTCGAGAAGGATGCCGCGGTCGGGTAGCTCTCGCCGGCGGTCGGGATGCACGTGAGCAGACACATGGGGATCGCGATGCAGCATCGTGGGGAGATGCGTGGAGATGGCTCAGAGGGAGCGAACCTCTTTTATGCCTTCGTATAGAGATCTCAGGATGCCTGCCAGGAGTGCCTTCAAACTCCCGTCCAAGATTGTCGTCAAGATCTCCGTCAAGACGGATTGATGTTTGATGCTGGAGCTTGCGCCCCCCCCCCCCCCTTTTCTTTTTTTTCAGGGGCTGGCGCGACATGCCGACCATGGCAGCTGGCGGGTGGAATCAGCATGTCCGGCCACCGTCTGAGCGCTGCGTGTGACGGCGTTTGCTGTCATCACATCTTGGCCCTGGCAAAGAGTAGAGCCATAGCTTCTCCAAACAAGCTCGCTCGTGCCTCCGTGTCGCACAAACCGTGTGCTGTTGCCACGAGCTGGACGTGCTGATTGCTGGGCGTCACATCTCCAGCATGGGCACCTGACGCCGCCGTGCCTGCCTTCATGTGTCGACCTCCAAATGGATGAATGTGTTTGATGCTCAACTGCGGCTCAACCGCTGCTCGATCGTAGTACCGCTTGCACGGTGATGCTGCCAACCCCCCCCCGACAGATTGTGGCCCATCACTGTCGGACGCCAACGACGAGCATCCCGGAAATGCCAGTCCCACGTGGCATGGCGAGAAGTGACTGCGACGTTCATGATCGCAAAAAAAAGAGCCCGACCGCGGTGATCACGACAGCAATGAGCACGACCCGGTTCCCCAAGGAGGCGAGAGTGGTCAAGCCGAACGAGGCCATCACGGTGCTTCGCGCGAGGCCAAAAGCGGCGAGCAGGCGTGAACAGAAAGTTGGATCGGGAAGGCGGGGTGGCGGGGTGGTGGGGCTGCCACCTTCCTCCCAGCGCGGACGCCCATGATGCACCTTCCGCCTCGCCGAAATTACAACCCGAAGTCCCGGACTTCTGGCTCCGCTCATTCCCACCGTCTGGTGATCTCTCCTTCTTACCGGTATTCCCCCCCCTTTTTTTGGCTTCTTCTTCTTCTGGATATGAGTCATCCGGCGTGCGGAGGTTTCTCTTCAAGTCGTCATCGGCGTGATCTCCAAGATGACGGAGTACTCGCAACCTTTCATCCGTAAGCATCGGGATTCGGCTGGCTTCAGCCATCTGGCACGTCGCGGGGTCGGCTTGAGCGGCCCAGGGGCAGGCGCGGAAGAGGGGAAGTTACCTCTTTGTACACGGGAGGTCTGAGGTATGAGTACGGAGAACGGAGTAGGTACGACCGGTGTACTTGTACTCCGTACTCGTACGGAGTTGCAAGGTGGGGTCGGGGGGAAGCCGCCAGAACGCTCCTTCCCATCACCAAGGAGCCCCTGGTCCCCTCCTTCCATCGCTCCATCGCGTACAGGTATCGACCCCCCCCCGAGGCCGTCGGAAGCAGGACCGAACGGTGATTGCACGAACAGAGGGAGGAGAAGAGGGAAGGGACTTCCCATAACTCAGATAGATGAACGGCAGCAGGACCAATAATCCCACCAATCAAAACCCTGCTCGCCCTCCCATATGACCTTCCGCCGTCCAGCTCCATCCCAGGCCGTCGCAAGTCGCAGCTGCCCCTTCTGCAACATCCCGCCATCGGCGGAGGCAGTCGCCCCAAAGGACGGCGCCTTCCACCGTTTCTAGTGCGGGGTAATTCCCCTCCGGACGATTAGTCAGCCACCTTCCCCCTTCCCCCCTCCCCGCCTCCAACTCGAACTTTCGACCGATTCGTGACTCGTGGCCACGACACTCTGCGCCGAAGCGATGAGGCTATCGCCAGCCCCATGATCGATTGAGGCATCGAAATCCTTGAGGGCATCGTCAGCTCGTGCGCGCCAGCCATTGTCCGCAGACGGAAGCTCGTCGCGGCGGCGGGTCGACGCCAGAGGGGAGGCAATTGCTGGGATTGCGTTTTCCTTTCCCCAGCAATCTCCAATCCTCGCCCCGTCGTCCCCCACACAATCAAAGGATCCCTACTCCGTACTCGTACTAACCTCTCCGCGTGAGGAGCGCAAGATGCCGCAGTAGCTCCGGGATGCCATCCCGTTGAAACTCTCTCATGCTAGGCCTCCCCTCCCACATGGCTGGCTCGAAGCTACTCGTACTCCGTATAGTCGTCGCTCACTAATCATTGGGTGAACTAACCAGTAGCTCGGTGATTCTATAAAGTTCCATCATCTTGCTGGCCTTTCTAACCTCCCCCCCCTCTCACTCTCTCTTCTTCCCCTTCCTCTCTTTCTGTCTCGTCCTCTTCTCCAAGCATCTCTCCTGTGATTTCCAGCACTTCAAACCACCTCCTCGTCCAAAACCCCACTCTCCAAGATGTCCACCAAGATCATGCTCAAGCTCAACACCGGGCACGAAATCCCCGCCACGGGTTTCGGCACCTGGCAGGCCCCCCCCGGCGAGGTCCTCATCGCCGTCTACGAGGCCCTCAAGGCCGGCTACAGGCACCTCGACCTCGCCAAGATCTACGGGAACCAGAGAGAGGTCGGCGAGGCCATCCGCAAGGCCATGAAGGACTTCGGCATCAAGCGCGAGGACATCTTCATCACCTCAAAGGTCTGGTGCAACAGCTTCCACCCCGACAGGGTCGCCCCGGCCTTGGACCAGACCCTCGAGGAGCTCGGCCTCGACTACCTTGACGTACGCCCCCTCCCCCAAAGTCCTTCTCCCATCCATTCTTCGTCCGCTGACGCTGTCGCAGCTCTACCTCGTCCACTGGCCCGTTCCCTTCAAGCAGTGCGATGAGCTCGTCTCCAAGGGCCCCGACGGCAAGGTCATCCTCGACAAGACCATCACCCTGACCCAGACCTGGAGGGCCATGATCGCGCTCCCCAAGAGCAAGGTCCGCTCCATTGGTGTCTCCAACTACAGCATCGAGCACGTACGTTTCTCACCCTCCTATCATGGCGACCTGATTAGCCACCTCCCTCTCCCCCCTATCGCAATAAGCTGGCTCGACTGACTTGTTTCTTTTTTTTTTTGTTTCTGCCAACAGCTCAAGAAGGTCACCAAGGACACCGGCGTCGTCCCCGCCGTGAACCAGGTCGAGCGCCACCCCCGCGTCCCCAACTTCCCCCTCATCGACTACTGCCGCGAAATGGGCATCCTCATCACCGCCTACTCCGCCTTCGGCAACAACCACTTCAACGTGCCCCTCCTCGTCACCCACCCCAAGGTCGTCGCCGTCGCCGAGAGCTACTCCAAGCGCCACGGCAAGAAGGTCGAGCCCTCCCAGATCCTCTGCGCCTGGGCCCGCTACGACAGCGAGTCCAGGAAGACCGGCCACTGCGTCATCCCCAAGAGCGTCAACCCCAGCAGGATCGCCGAGAACTTTGTCGAGGTCGAGCTCGACTGGGAGGCCTACACCGAGCTCAACGTCCTGGGCCAGACGGAGCCCAGGAGGTTCAACATCCCCTACACGGGTACGTCCACGCTCTCCCCTACCCTCCCATTCCCCGCCCCGTTGCTCTTCAGAAGACACAGCTCGAGGGCGTGAGTGGGATCAAAGACTGACAGCGCATGCGTAGAAAACCCCTCGGTCAACGTCAACATCTTCAACGACGAGGCCGACAAGAACGGCACCGCCGTCGTTCTCGAGGTCGCCGCTTAAGCACAGGGCGAAAGAGAGAATGAAAAGCAATTTCTGTGAAAATATATATATATATATATATTGATATATATACACGAAAGAGAGAAAGAAATAGATGGGGGACTTGGGTTTGGACAGCTCATTGTAAATACCACGGATGATCATCCAGAAGAAAACCTGGTCCCTGATATCCACAGGATAGTATAGAGTCGTTATGAATTGATGACGAGACGAGCGATCATCACGATTGGAGCTCTTGTGATGGGAACAAATCCCGCATAGGACAGCATTGCGCCACAGACTTGCGGCCAGCCGTTGAATGAGTAGCCGCGGGCTTCTAGATGGTACTTCAGTCCGCGCTCTTGGTCGATCACCATCATCCTCTCCATGTCTCAAAGTCCGAGATGCAGCCACCTGAATCTAACTTCACGGCATGCCGTTTCTATCTCCATTGCAAACGCCGTCCATGCGCCTTCTAGTATTCAACATGTATGTACGGAGTACTCGTAGGGAGTCTTGTGCCCATGATCCATCCATTCCTGGACCCAAACAAGAGGAGGATCAAAGCCAAAGGGGTGTCTGACTCCCGGAATCTATAACGCCAACTGTCTAGCTCAACAAGTCCTTGATATCCTCGATGCGCTGCATCTTCTTCTCCTCGTCGCTCATCATGCCCAGCGAGGTGGCACTGTCACTAGGTCAGCGCTGTGAAGGAAGAAAGGACACATGGAAAGAGGACGGGAGGAGAAACAAACGGAGGTGGAGAGTAAAAAAAAAAAAAAAAAAGGGGGG
>NQYQ01000012.1:230583-242950 GCA_003055925.1 Escovopsis sp. Ae720 | reverse complement strand
AGACCCAGAGGCGGAGCGCCGCGCCGCCGCCAAGGCCGACGAGGCCCGCAAGCTCCGCCAGGGCCTCACAACCGCGCTCTCCGGCCTCATCGCCCCCTCGGACCAGCACGACCCCGCGCCGCGCCGCCGCCGCCACAGAATCATGGGCCGCGCCGTCAGCAACCTCTCCAACGCGAGCAGCGCCGCGAGCCTCGAGGCGTGCAGCTTCAGGGGGGACGCGTGCATGCTGCAGCGCGAGGACGAGGACGAGGCCCCCCCGCCCGCGACGCAGCTCGGGTACGAGGATGCCGAGGCGAGGGGGCATAAGGCTGCGCTGATGAGCAAGATGGCGGCGGGGGGCGGAGGCCGCGAGGGGAAGGAGACGTGAGCCTCGGGCTACATGTCTTTTTTCTTTTTTTTTCCCCCCTCCCTTTTCCCCCTAATTTCGCTATTTTTTTAAGGAGGATCAAGCCGGGAAGGATGTGTGCATGGGCAGGATACGGCGTGTGTTGGTCATGGCGCTTCGGTGTGCGGTCGTGGAGAGGGTTACGGTTACGGAGAACTAAGGAGGCGGGAGCTGGATGAGCGTCCTCGTATTGATCAATTGATGCTTGTTGTATATGTACTACACGGCCATGTCATAATGAATCTCAGAATACATTGATCAACGTAGCCCACGCTTGAGCAAGATGGCCCAGCGAAAAAATGAAGCAAAATCGAATTGGAACTGGGGATGTCCCAGCTAATCTTGTGGACCAATACCTGTGACAACTGACAACTTCTCGACATACGGGGATGTCATGAATTTCAGGATATCTCCATTGCCCAAATAGGGGCCATACCATCGTCAGAACACGAAGAGCTCCAAAGCAACTGTAGCGGACAAAGAAGAAAAAAGCATCATCGAATGCCCCAGGTCCATCGTTGATATCACGCGCAGAAACTCGATGAATCTGCATCGTCAGAAAGAGCAAGCCCTCCACACCAGTCCTTCCCAGCTACGTCCCCCGTACTCGTCCATCGTCAAACGCAAATCGCGCTGAAATCAAGGGTAATATCCGAACCAAGCAAAGAAAAGAAAGAGGAACAAGCCATATGCTCCATCCATCCTCTCTGCCATGGGCCCCAGGTACATGTAGTCAATGGCAAATGAATCATGCCCTAGCCTCGTGAGCTCGATCGGCCTCGGCGGCGTGGGCGCCCCCTTTTTCGCTTCGGAGCGGGCGGCTCGGGCCTGGACAACTAGTTCCTGAAATCCTCGCTCGCCTCCGCATCCGTATCGGGCAGCTGCTCCGACTTCATCTCGGCCCACCGGTCCGTGATCACCTGCCTATGGAAGATGTCAAACCGTGGTTTCTCACAGCAAGAGTGCACGTGCCACGATATGCATCTGGAGGAGTGAGAGCTCGCAATCAAGACTTACTGGGGCAGGTTCGTCACCGGGACGCTCAGGTCTCTCAGGCATACGATGAACCTCTTGAGCGTGGACACGCGCTTGAACGCGATCATGATGTTGCCCCGCGGCAGGCCGTCCTTGATGAACACCCGGCTGTTCTCGCCGAGCGCGAGCTCGGCCATCAGGGCTTCCTGGCTGAACGAGACCCCCGCGACGTCTTCGATGTGGACGTCGAAGTCGATGGGCTGCTTCAGGTAGGCCCAGTGCACGGGGTTGACGCGCTTGAGGACCTGGTGCTCGAACTTGTTCTTCTCCCGGAACCAGTGCAGGTACTGCGTCACCTGGGGCGAGCTCGTGTACAGCCGCGACTTGACCTGGTAGACGCGGAAGTCGTCCTTGCTGAGCGGCCCGCCGCTGTACGTGTCGGTGTCGCTGGGGGACTTGGCATCGTCTTCCGTCTCGTTCTCGTCATCCCCATCCTCCGAGGGCCTGATGTTGCCGTCGTGGGCCGCCGCACTTTCAGCACTTGACTCGATGGGGTGCGTGGTGGGCGACTCGCTGGGAGATGGTATCTCGAGGGAGAGTCGGGGCCGCTTCGACAGCGGCGTCACCAGGGGAGTGTCGATGCTCGTCCTCTTCTCCGGTTGCCTGCAGGGGGAGTCCATCAGGGGCAAGGCTGCGACTCCGCCAGGGCGATCTGCCTTGCTGGTGGTCCCTGACGGCCTGCCGATATTCTTAAACCCGGCGTCCGCTCTCAAGGCGGCCAGCTTTGGATCGTTGTAGAAGTGGCGGATCACCTTGCATAGGTTGATGGACTTCCCCTGCTCGAGCCAGATCTCGTGGAGGCGGTGGCGCATCCACTCGAGTGGTCGCACGTCGAGCCGGAACTTCTCGAGCTCCGACAGCGTCTCGCACAGGCGAAAGAGGGTATCGTACGCGGTGATGCTACCTTTCCCCGATACGGTAAACTTCTTGCCCAGCAGTTGGTAAGGGGATATTTCGCCCTTCTCGAGGAAGTCGAGGATCCTCAGCCCGCGGTTGACCTGGCGCCCCGTGTGCCATCGTTGACTCTGGACGGTCTCTCCGCCGCTCTCTCTGAGTTTCTTGGTTTCTTCGAGCCTCTCCACCCACCGATCCAGCATTTGTTGGGTAGAGCTTTTCACGTCCTGCCACGCCGGGTCCCAGTATGGATGATTCTCGTCGATCTTCTCGACGGGCACGCCGTCGACGATTTCGGGAAACGTATATACCGTTCCGTTGTGCTTCAGCACGAGGTTCTCTCGAGTGATGGGCGTGAGGTTTACTTCGTCTGTTCTCTCAAAGGGGGGCCATTGCGGAGAAGACATGTCGCCAGCGAGGGATGTCAGCGGCGAAGACGTCAGAATATGGTCGGCCATCTCCATGTCAAGATTCGTTTCCGAGATCTCAGCCCGGGCTGATTGTGCTGGCAAAATTGACTCTTCACATTCCTGCTCTGATTCTCGCTCCGGCACCAGCTCTCGTCTCTGTTCTGATGGCTGCTGTCGTTCTCGCTCCCCTCTCGGCTCTCGCTCTCGTTCGGTCTCCTGCTCGGTCTCCTGCTCGGTCTCCTGCTCGATCTCCTGCTGGGTCTCGTGGCCATCTTCTTGCTCCACTTCGTGCTCCATTCCCGGTGACGAAGTGGTATTGGGATTTGCCGCATTCGCGTCTTGGGCCTGCCCTTCAGCCGACTGGCTTTCATTCTGTTGACTCTCAGCCTCGACACCATCGTCCGTCGAACCCGCAGCGTCATGACAGCCTTGGCGGCCCCATTCGCAGTTGCCACACTTCGGAAAGAGCTCATTATCGATGAAGATGCATTCCGTAAAAGGTCCCAAGCCCCTCTTGCAGCCCGTGCATGGCTCGCCCCGGATCTCCCCCGTGGCCTGAATCATGCACGCGAGCCATTTCAGGCCTTTCTTCTCCATGCGCTTGTAGATGCTCTCGAGGTCGGCTCGCCCGAAACGTCGCCTCTGTCGAACACTGATGCTCCTCTTGATCGGTAGCTGTTGCAAGACCTCGTGCCACTGGTTCCACGTCTCGATTCGCTTCAACGGGCCGATGACGTTGCCATGGGCGTCCTTGATGACCGTCAAGGCCTCGCCGACGGGAACGCCCCAGGCGGTCTCGGGTTCCGACGCGGGGTCCTTTTCGACTGGCTTCCGGTTTGACACTTTTGAGGACTCGAGCGCCCTCCTCTCGCGGATCTCGTCGGCCTCGTTGCCAGAACCAGCATCGTCGAGATCCTCCACTGTGGTGCCCCTGCGGGAGCGTTTGGCGGTACGCTCCGGAGAAGGCTGGGGCGAAGGCCTCCGCGAGCGCTTCCCGGCAGCCTTCTTCACGGGAGGTTTCTTCTGAATCCGCTCCGGCCGCTCGTCTTCGTCTTCGGTGTCGGAGAGGACCTGATGGCCGCGCTTCCTGAGGAAGAACCGAGCCATCTGCCTCTTGACGCTCTCCCGCCTCGCTAAGCGGACCTCCTCGTTCTGCTGGAAGTCTTCCTCGAGGTCCTTCATCATGTCGGCGTTCTCTTCGCATCGAGCGTCGACTTCAGCGAGCTCCTTCTCGGCGGCATTGAGCTGCTGGCGGAGACAATCACGAGCCCCGACGGCTTGGAGGCGCTTAGCCTCGAGCGTCTTGGCCTCATCGTTCACCTCTTCCACGGCCTTCTCATACGCCTCTCGGAGTTCTGCGCTCTCGGTCTCTCCTTGGCGGCGGAATCGGTTCCAGAAGTTGTGCTCGGCCTCGTCCCAGATCTGCTCATTGTCCATGTTGGTCTCAGCGCTGTTTCGCTCAGCCCTGGGTTGTGTTTGGCTTCTTTTTCCGAGTAAATTCTTTCGTCCACTTTACCGAGGGACCGGTAAATCAGGAGAGGGTTTGGGGGAAGTGCTGAATGATCAGCGGCTGTTTGACGAGAATCATCAACTCGCGATGTAGATTGTCTCAATGCCTTCGTAGTCGAGTAGTCTGGTATTGACTGGGTAAGATGAATGCCTGCTTCATCGACTTGGGACTCGATCGTGGGGCAGAAAGAGATCGACGACGGTATGATTTTTTTCACGACGATGTTCCTCCAGGAAGAAGATGAAAGAGTCATGATTGATTCTTGGAGCCTTCCGCGCAGATATTCGAAGAGAGGAGGGGGGAAACGATGCGGAGCAGAATGTGAGAAAAAAGACAAGGCAGGGTGAAAGTGAATCGAGCACGGATGGTGAATTGATGAATGAATGATAATCACCTCCAAGTTGAATCCCGTCCTCAGATTAATTTGACAAAAAAAAAAAAAGGCGTCGTCGAGGAACGCACTGTGCGAGAACCGGCTCATCACATAGGCAGTTCCAACAATGAGTCATCGATGGATGCTCTTCCGGTGTAATGTATTCGGACATGATTTCGAGGGACCGTCCCATCATTGCATCGACGAGCCAGTCTTATCCTCGAGGTCAGTTCGAGATGCAGAAGATCATTCGTGAGCCAATATTCAAGCAAACGAGCGGTTGGTCCTCGCTCGTTGGCCCAGTCGATCCGAAGTCGGGAGCTGCACCGTACCGTGTGCACCGCATATCCTGAGCGTGGAGCCCCTGACCGTGAATCACTCCGCCGAACAGACGAGAGGGAAAAGTGAGAGACGAAGCCAGTCATTGAGTGTGCGACCACACATCGTCCCGAGACGATGATGACTCTGTCGATGGAAGAGATCAAAACCAAACAACGCCAGAAGCATCAAATGATCTTCATGGAGTGACAGGTTGAAGCCATCGATCATTTAGTACTACTACTACCTGCACTGTGTAGATACCAGGTAGTACGAGTACGGAGTAGATGAGACCGATCAGAGAAGACGGAAGTCGCAAAGGGTCTCCTGGCTTGGGACGGCAGGAGCAGACGCGGCCGTCGACGACCCGGAGCCAGGGAAGGAGCGCTCGACCAGTCACCCGCTCACCTTCTTCTCTTGGTTTGGAAGGCGCGACGCGTGGCCGCACAAACGGGAAGTGAGGAAGGAGCTCCTCTGATGGAAGTGATAAGGGGAAAATAACTAGACTTGGATTAAAAAAGAAAAAGAAGAAGAAGAAGAACAAGAAATCAGTTCAACTCGAGACACCTTTGATCCTCCCGCCAATCGCCCTCACCCAAACGAATCCAAAGCCCACAAACATTGATCAATCTACTATATATCGACCTATCCCCACGAATACTACGACCATCCCCGATCATCAACCATCTCCATCCCTCTGAGCACCCTCACCATGTCGTTCGAAAAAGCCCTTTTGACGCGCGAGAGCCCCGAGCCCCTCTCCAACCGCAAACTCCAGCGCCTCGTGCGCATGGTCCGCCTCCTGCAACAAGACCTCCGCACCCTCGACGCCCTGCACGTCCACCTGTCCGCAAAGGCCCGAGATATGGCGGCGGAGGCCGAGGTGAGCAGACTTCTGAACCCCTCTTGCTACTGCTGTTGCTGCTGCTACTGCTGCTTGAGAGAACGTGCTTGCTGATGGGAGGGTTGTTCTGGCAGGGCGCTATTGACGGGTTCAACCAGGGCCTGGGCTCCCCAAACTGGGCGGAGAGCGATGAGGACTTTGAGCGCATGGAGATGAGCATCCGGGCCCTGCTTCAGCGGTTCCGCGAGGACCTGGCCGAGGCGGACCGTCTCTGCGAGGAGGACTAGAGTGGATCGAGGGGGGAAAAAAACAAAAAACAAAAAAACAGGGGTGATGTGTCGCCTCGATGTTTAAGGGAATGCTATGGATTTCGCATGGATGGCAGTTGATAGAGGATAATGTCATGGAGAATCTCCTGGTGATGGTTCATCTTGGAAGAGGGAGAAATAATGGATCATCTCCTGGTTTTGGCCCATCTGAATGAGTTCAGGGGGCACTGCCTTTTGCCTGGCTCTCCGGCATAAATCAGCACATCACTCGTCATCCTACCAAAGAATCAAAGCCAAATACAAGGAAATTGACGTCTGAACGTGAATTCCAATGACGATCAACCCAGAGAGACCTTCAAACCTGCGTGTCCGACTCCGCGGCGCATCGTGCAGCAATGGCAGCATCAGCCCCTGACCTACTACCTACTTACCTGTAGTATCAACCATCCTCCTCAGGGTTAGGGTCACCCCAAGCCCCTTTTCCAAACACTGCAGTCAACAAGTTTGTCCGCCAGGCATCTGCATACCCGTCTTCAACATCAATGACCCTCACCACTCTTTCAAGATTTAGGGAAAAGAATCGTGCATAGAAAAAAACACTCGACAAAGTTGATTGATAGCGGTATTGCGGCTTCAGGCAGCCATAGCATCTACCTTGAATTATATACGCCCCTAATCTATCGCCTCCCGAATACCATTAATCAATACCGCCGGCCCCATGCTTCCAACCCGCCCCATCTCACCTCGACGGTGGAACGTGCCCGTGTCCCCGAGATGTGGTGACCCCCGGGGGCGTCTTCTACCGAGTAGACCACCCAACGAAACGCCGTGCCGAACGTCAAATACTTCCCAAAGGCTCCCTGATCGAAGAACTGGAAGAGAAAAAAAGAAACTCAATGCATGAACGTGAACAGGGGATATTCACAACTATGGAACAGGCTTTCAGGGGGAAGAAAAAAAAAAAGGGGGTTGGGGGTTGGGGGTTGGAGGAGAAGAAATGAAAAAAGAAGAAAAAAGAAGAAGAAGCGCTGTGTGGCTTAGTTCCTCGCCGCGTATCGAGCAGTCGTGGGCGATGAGTACGGCATGTCGTACGCGCTCGTCTGTGCGTAGGGGTCCTCGTAGACGGTCTGGCGGCGGTCATCCTCGGTGAGAAGCTCCTTGACCTCCCAGTTGTTCATGCGTGTCCCCACGGAGAACTCAAGATCCTCCTTAGTGATGGAGTCCCAATACTATCTCAGGTTAGTCGTCGTCGTCGTCGTCGTCGTCATCGTCGTCGTGTAAGGGGCTAAACCAAGTGGACGAGAAGGAAAAAAAGCATAAGGCTGGGTAGGGCTAAGAACGTACCTTGTAGACCATCATAACGCCCAACAAGTTGCAAATGGTTGCAAAGAACAATCCATCAAGGTAGTGGCTCACGGCGCTGCAGATCTTGGCGCTGAAGGCGTAGAGGATGACCTGCCCCGCGACGAAGAAGAAGACGCCAAAGGCGATGTCACCGAGGGGCCAGCGGTCCTTGAGCGTGCGCACGACGAGCAGGATCTGGAGGGCGACGTAGACGAAGAGCTCGATGGCGTTGAGCAGGTACATGACGACGAAGAGGCCGATGGTGTTAGTGGGGCTGAGCCCTGCCCAGCTCTTGAAGGTGGCGAGGGAGACGAGGAAGCCGATGGCGAATGCGACGAGGGAGCAGATGCGCATCATCCAGACGGAGAGCGGGGTGCCGTCCTCGTAGAGCTGGAAGCCGACGAAGCCGTTGACGAGGAGGCAGGTGACGGTTGCGCTGGTGAGGCCGTTCTGGACGGCGACGAAGTACGGGAACGGGGGGCTACCCGGGGGCACGACGCCGGCGTCGACGAGCAGCGTGATGAAGGTGAGCAGCATGTAGAGGTAGAAGAAGCTGAGGATCTCCTTGCGGCCGACGGCGGTGAACTTGCTGCGCACGTGGAGGATCATGATGACGGTCATGACGAGCGCGACGATGTGCATCGCCGAGGCGGCGCCCTCGAAGATGATGGTGTTGGCGAGCTCGATGTTGCGCGCGTAGCAGCGGGGCTCAATGCCCACGCGGCCGGACGCCGAGAGGACGGGGCCGACGGAGACGCATAGCGCGAGAGGCGTGTTCTGGCAGATGGACGTAAAGTCCCCGAAGCCCGACATGATGGGCGGTAATGAAAGTACTAATGTTGCGGTCTTCTTCTTCTTCTTCTTCTTCTTCTTCTTCTTCTTCTTCTCCTTCTCCTTCTTCTTCTTCCTCGATCGATCTACGTCTTCTGACCCCTTGCGCTTCCGGGCCTGGGATGAGCCGTCGCCGTGTCGCGAACCAGAGGGATTAGAAAAGCGGGATATTCGGATAGCGAACGTCTGGTGATATTGTCTTAGGCGAACAAAATCGCAAGACTACTAGTAGTATTCTCTGCTGGGTCAGCTGCGAGACGGGTTCGCGAAACGGGTTTGTGCGGCGGGACTCGAAATCGGCGAGCTTGGACGTTGACGTTGCGATCGGATCCTCGCTTAATATTCGTCGCTGCAAATCAATTGAGGCTGTAATGGAACTGTTCTTTGGCGTGCCCTCCGAGTCGGCGAACGAGAGACAAGGCCCAGCGAGGGCGAGAGGCGTGCTCGGTGTGGATGAAAAGAACAGCCTGAGGGTGAAATGGAGGGGAGGCCGGGTCGCGCCGCCGTCAACCGAGCGCGAAGGTCTCTGGGACTGCGAGGTGCAAGGCACAGAGAAGTTGTTGGTTGGAGGGGGTTGGAGATCAATGGAGTCTGCAGGTCCGGGTGACGTGAAGTGAAGGGATCGCGAGTGGAGCCCCGGGTATATGTCGGCCTGAAGCCTCTTGCCTTGGCACAAGCTGGCCCTTCAACGAGTCGGCAACACGAACTTAAGTTCAAGTGCCTGTGGTAGTACTAACCTGTAGTACGGAGTAGGTAGAGGTTCTCCGTAGGTACCTGTACTTAGTACTTATTACACGGAGTACAGGTTCGAATTACCTCTCCGTGCCCGTCGCTGGCCTGAATGAAGCTGAAGAGTGTGAGGCGATCAAGATTTTGATTGATCAATCAACCAACTCATTGCTGAGGCTGCCTCAGCGCGGCTGTCGCTCAACTCGTACTCGGATGCACGGAGTATCACAGTAAGAAATCGGTGAGGCATTGATCAATTGGATGATATGATGCTAATCTCATTCCTGCAGCATCTCCGAACTTGTCACGATCTGAAGGTTGAACTAAGTTGCGTCCGAGGTTCCTGTACTCCGTAATTCGAGACTTCAAGTACTAACTTGAAGGTACTCGTACTTCCGTGTTCGCAGCACGACGATGAATGCGGCCTCAAGACCTTCCGCATCGGGTCAGCGCTAAGCGAGCTCTTGCCGAGACCTTGAATTCAGCTCAGCTCTCAGCATGATCCTCACAGGCTGCACCTTCCACAGAACACTCATCATTCAGGTTACGAGTACGGAGTACCGGTAGGACGGAGCACGGAGTACAGAGTACCTCTTCCAAACTGCCTTAGTACTAGTATTCCACTGCCGCGTAACACAATTGATGATTACCTTATTGGTATCCAGTACTCCGTACTTGCACCACCAAGAGTTGGTCCGGAATGCAACTTCCAGCTACTCGTATATCAATCAATCCGTATTGAGCTTCACAATAACAACAACAACCACCTGGCACTGCATCTGGCATCAAGGAGTCAAACATTGGAGGTAAGATAGAGGCGTTGCCCTCTCACTCGGACTCATCAAACATTAATGATTCATCTTGATCATTACCATCCATCGCTCGTGTGCAATCATCGCTGACCACCGGCTTCTATCGTGAAGAATCGAGAAGAGAATAATGCCTTCCGTGCGGGATACATTGAGGCACCCGCGTGATGCAGACAACTTCTCTCCAGACGCTGTCTCCGTTCTCGTATGTGGCATCAATCAATCCATGCCTGAGTATCTATGTAGTTGTAGTAGCTAAGGGTATCACTCGTCCGCCGTGTGGAAAATGCACAAACATAAAGCAAAGAAGAAAAAAAAACAAAAAAAACAAACCGAGTCCCCTGGAGCCCGGGCCGGGACCCAAAGTCCTGTGTCAAAAGAATATCAATCCGAAGCAACTCAGCAAGCAGCCCGAGGCTATGCCTGTCCTCCCAAAATCAGCCCGCATGCGACCAGTTCCCCTGATCATTCACATGCCGTGCCCAAAGAAGCCCATGCCACATCCCTTCTCTCCCATGCCCCGCGTTGTTACGCATCGCATTGATGATCGGGTCGAGAAGGGCTGCCGACTATCCTCGGAGCCAATTCATCGAGAAACGAAAAGGGGGTGCTAGCGATTCGCCCGAATGGATGTCTCAAATGCGTGAGGCACCGGTGATCCCGACGGAAGCGACCCCTCACTTGAATGCTAACATCCAAACCAACGCCTTGAGCAATGCAATACCATGCCATGCCGTGTCCAATGAGAAGAAAGGGTTATAAAAAGGGGAAAAGGAGGGGGGGAAAGGAGAAGGAAAAAGGCCAGAAAGAAAAGTGAGTAAGAGACTCAAAAACCCAGAAGCCGTGAGATCCTTAAAACGTCTTGAGGTCCATCAATTTCAGTCTTCCTTGGAGCCACAGGAGATGCTGATTCAGCGATGCGTCTAGTACTGAAGTCCGCAAGTGGTCTGATACCCCCAAAAGGGGTTCCGCAGCACCTCCTAAGGTACCAAAACCCCCTGAGGCCCGCCAGATGCCGGGGTACGGTGGTGCTGACCACCGCTGAACATGACGAACTCCGGGACGATCCCCGGTCGCAGGTCGTTCGGTCGTCCAATGGGTTGGTAGTGCATCTGTGCAGGTTGAACAGGGACGGGGAGATGATACTGTTCCAGCGATGTCGAGGGCGGCGGATACAGAAGTCTGTCGACGTGACGAATCGGTCTGTAAGGGCTGGTCCGCTGCTGCAGGTAGACGCTCGGCGATTGCGAGATTGGTGTATGCGACATCGGTGTATGCACCCCTGAGCTGGGAGGGAGGTGCAGCGGCTCGACCAGTGGTGACGAAGCGTACGCTGCCAAGCTGCCAGGACTGCGCACCTTGCTCGGAGCGTGGTAGGGGAATGGGGCGCAGCAGGTGCTGCTGAATGCGGAGCCCGCCACACCCGCAGGTCCCGTTGGCGTCATCGCGGGCTGGGGTGCGATCGGGGCCACCGGCTGGTAGACTGGGACGGTGCGCATGCCGAGCTGCGGAGGGGGCAGAGAGACGCTGGTGAGCGCCGCGCTGGTGGGTTGCGAAGCGTACGCGCTCGTCAGGGGATACGGCGCAGCGCGGCCCGACTCCGGGCCGGTGACAATGCTCAGGTGAGGGACGGGGAGCCTCGTGGAGTCCGCGACGGCCATTGGCTTATAAGCAGCGTAGTTGGGCGCGGACTTGAGCGGCATCATTTGTCGCTTGGCCTGGTGCTCGACCAGATCGGTTTCGGGGCTCCTCTTGCGCGAAAGGAAGCTCTTCAGCGAGGGCGGCTTGGATGCCAGCGGAGACAATGGCTGGTCGTGAGCTGCCCAGTCTCGGATATAGCGATTCGTGTCGGGCGTCGAGTGCATCGTGCCGGCGGGAGAGAATGGCGCGTACGCCGGGATATCGGCGCCCGGAAAAGAGAGTGCGCTTGGCGACTGCACCGGGGACGTGTACCCCCTGGGAGAGGGCGAAGAGATGCAGACCGGCGAGGGGGGCGCTTTCGATGCCCATTCATAGTGGCGGTGGAAGCGTGCCAGCTTCTCCAGCCAATCCTCCCACTCCGCCTTGGACACCAAAAGGTTGTATCGCATATTGCTCAGGAACTCCACCTCCATGACGTGAATTTCCGAGACCGCGAAGGAGGAGACCTCGGCCCACGTCTTGTTGGTGTAGGTGTTATCGTCGAGGACTACCGGCACGTGTTAGCAAAGACGCCGCAGCCTATGACCACGCCAGAACCCCAGGAACCACTTGCACTTATTGGCCAGCATCAACGCAACCGTCAGAAGACGGTACTCGCTTCCTCCGCGTCCCATAATTTGAGGTGTCGAGAGTTTCAGCCTGTAAATGAATAAGAGGGCCAGGAGGACCACATTTTGCGTGACCTGTGTAGTGGACAAGACGCTGGAGACCCATTTTCGGAACTGATCGTGAGGCTTCGCGAGCTCTGGGAGACGAGGAAAAGGGTTGTTGCTCGGTCGTGATTTCGTCGATCCGGTTGCCTTGAGCTCATCGCACGATTCGAACCAGAATAAGCACGTCATCTGCAAGCCGTCAGCAAACATTCTGATCTACAGCTTAACGCGCCTCGACAATCCATTGCAGCCCCCCCCCCCC
>NQYQ01000012.1:157234-220150 GCA_003055925.1 Escovopsis sp. Ae720 | reverse complement strand
ATCAATCAATCAATCAATCAATCAATCAATCAATCAATCAACCAGCCGTGGATCCTGCTGGCGTCAAACTAAAAATTCGATACTCTCCGTACGAGTACGGCGACGGTGCGGATCGGATCCGCCTTTCGGCATGCCTTGCTTGCCATTGCCCATTCATCCACATTCTCGTTTCCCCGGAATGACTGGGTACGACGCTTTTGTCAACTACATTCTACTACTCGTACGAAGGAAACCCTTTTGCTTCCAAGTCACGCACGAGTATTCCGTACGGAGTACGCATGTCCGAGTATCCATCCGTACCGGGATGATGGATTTCATCCAGCTTCAAATATTCAAATGTCCAAGTGCTGATCGACCAAACCCCCATCCCGGACCGCCGCATTCAAGTGATACTGGCACAGCGCCACGGTCCAATATTCGTGCCGAGACGGCCACCCGGGCCCACCATTCCCCTCATCTCGTCGCGATTCAGCCGAGTGATTGTGCCCCTACAGAGCACTAGTCCGTGATGGATTCATTCAATGGATGGATGGATGGATGGATTGATGGATGGATGGATGGATGCTGCTGTCCTCCTCCGTCCTCCCGCGCCGGCCAGACTCATCCAGATTCTTCGACCGACATGGACAAGGAGGCAAACTCAATTTCTTATCACTTGCATCAATCCAATCCGTACTCCGTACGGACTATCCGCACAGGCTACGGAGTACGGAATAGTATCTGCGGCTCCGGAGAATGGCATGCATGGACTGGCCTTGTGGTCCATCTCCATCTCCCACATACGATACTCCGTACACAACGGACAACTTAGCCGGTCGATGGCCTGGCCTGGCCTCTTGAGCAAGAGTCGTACTCGTGCCTCCTCCTCTCGTCACGTACCCGGACTGGTCGTCTCGGCGGCGCCCGGCATTGCCAGCAGCCGCCATTCCTCTGCATCGGCCGGCATTCACGCCTTTTCATCGATGCGTCTCCGCGGAGGGACAAGCACCCCAGGTCTGGCCTGGCTGGAGGCACAACAACAGAGTGATGGCCTGGCCTGGCCTGGCCTGGCTGGCCTTGGAGGACCCTATTGCTCACTCCGTTCTGTGCCGAGTCCGGAGTCCCGAGTACGGAGCGCTCCGCATGCTTCGATCTCTTGCTTCGGCTCAAGTCACGGCGTGGCACGTTCCAGGAGTTCCCAGACGTCGCTGCGTTGTTCTGACTTGGTGCGCTACGTGATGCCCGAAAAGGAGAAGACAGCCTGTGCCTGCGCCTGCTGCGCCCGTGCCCGTGCCTGTGCCTGTAGAACATGGACTCGCAACAGGAGAAATTCAAATGGATTTGCAATAGTGGTATGTGTGTACTGGCAACGGTGGTGTGTCTTAGCATGTATTCCCAACCAAAGACGATGGGCCGACGAGGTCTGGCCGTGGTCTCGTTTGATGCCGAGACACTGCGAGGACGGAATGTCTCTGCCCCCCCCCCTCCCTTCGGCTATGAACACAACTGCACGTAGGGGTTCGTCTGGTTGCACGGCGACGCTGGGTTTTGGGGGGGGGGGCGCATTCCAGGTAGGGCGTCACTGTGGTGATGGGATCCGATGTTGATCTGGCCGTGATGGTGTAAAGTTACAGACCAAGGCGGATGGGCTGGCGTGAGCGGTACAGGCACGGAGTCCCAATCTAGGGGAATTGGAATGTGAGGCGCGCTTGAGGAGTATCTCGAGCATGGATTGAGTAGTAAGTCTGGTTCTCGCAGAAGAGAGTCTTCGGGGGTGGTTCAAGAGGAGGACCTGAGAAAGCCATACGGATTCAAAAGAAAGAGGTGGTGATGGTACGATTTCGGGAAAAAGGGGGGACGGGATGGGAAGACGGGATGGGTTATTTCGTCCCATTGAAAACTCTGCTCTATGCTCTATGCTTTCGTCTCTTCTTTGGGCTGCTCCGGAACAGCGACGACATGTAACAGATCTCTTCTTCCTTTCATCCTGATTGCCTTGACTCAAAATGTCCACGCAGCGTCTGTGAGAGGCGAGAGAGCAGTGGTGACGCGTGAACCCCCCCCCCAAAACCAGCGCTGTCGTGCCGAAACCCCCGCGGACATTTGGTCTCTCCCAACACTCATACCCCCGCCAGCTCATCAGATGCCGGGCTCTGCGCCGTGCTCTCCCCCTCCTCGCCCAGCACGAGCTCCGTCCACCCCTCCCCCGCCGTGCCCATCACCCACTTCACCCCGAGCGCGTCCCCGAACCACCTGTCCCTCCTCACGGCGTGCCGCTCCCCGCCCTCGAGCGCCGACAGCGCGCTGCGCGTGCTGCGCATGCGCTTGCGCTTGACGGCGCCCTCGCTCAGCAGGTTGCTCAGCCTCAGGCGCCGCTGCATGAGGCGCTGGTCGTGCAGCACGATGCCGCGCACCCAGGGGGCCACGTCGAGCACGATGGGCAGCAGCGGGCGGTCGAACACGGACGGGTCCAGGTGCGTCGCTGGCGCGCCCTTGGGGGCGACGGCGATGGGGTCAAAGGCCACGGCGAGGTCGTAGCGGACTAGGGGCCGGGGTGGGGCGCAGAAGGACCTGTTGAGGATGGAGGTTACGCCGTGCTCGTCGAGCGGCTGGAGGGCGCGGCCCTGGCTCTGGCTCTGGCTCTTGGGTTGAGAGCTGGGCCTGCCGCGGGACGGCGTGGTCGGGGAAGAAAGCGTCTCCCGTGCGAGCGAGCGGAGCGTGGTCGAGATGGCCTTGCTGGCTGATGCTTGACGAGTCAGGGGCTGTGCGTCGAGCAGGGCCTGCCCGATGATGAAGTCGTCTCTGCGGGAGGTTGGCATTTCGGGGAGCGTCGCGTCCAGCACCTCGTGCAGCCGTGTCCCGTGGGCTCGGCTCGCGCACAGATCCGCGTCGCTCATGGCGCTGCAGAACGAGTCGAACGCCACGAGGAGCGAGAGCCGCCTGCTCCTCGGCCGAGCGGGTTGCGGCGCCTGCGCGGCCCACGAGCGCAGGCCATCGGTGTCGCCCCAGTCCCCGACGTCGCATTGCCAGTTATCCCACGCCTGCCGCATTGCCTCCTCCTCTGCGTCGAGGGGGTTGGATGCGATGGCGATTGGGTCCCGGGATATCCAGCCCATGCCCTCGCAGTAGGTGTCTTCGCTCACGACCCGCACGACGTCGCCGTCCTCGTCCAGGTCGCACCCCCTCGGCCAGCGCAGGTAGAACCAGTCGAATCCGCCCCTGCGGTCGCCGACGCCGATCTGGCACCAGTAGTTGAGCTCCGTGATGGTCGCCCTCAGATCGTCGCCGCGGGAGTGGTACAGCGCCTCGACGGCAGGCCTCTGCAGGGCATGGCCCTCATTCGCGGCGATGAGGATGCACAAGTCCGCTGCGAGGTGCGAGGGCACCGGCGAGAATCGAAAGATGCCATGCAGGCTCAAGCTCTGGATGGGGACAAGCTCCTCGTCGTTGCAGGTCATGATAAAAGGTCGCTTAGACTGAGCAATCAATCCCATCAGAGTCGCCCAGAACTGCTTGTCCTCCTCGAACAAGATGTCGACTTCCTCCAGGAGAATGAGGGATTGTTTGTGGGCTTTGCCCGACGTCGTCCTGCTTTCTCTGTCTGCGCCCTCGTCGTTTTGCTGTTTCTTCCCTCTCGTCTTCGGCGTGGCTTCCGTTTTATCCTTTTTCGCCTCCTTCGGCTTGAAGAACGCCGTCATCATGCCTTGCTTTCCGCACTTGACTTCGTCGTCCACCTCGTCTGCATCGATCGAGGAGGGATCGGCACGGTTCTGCTGCACGAGATGGTTGCGTGTCATGTCGCCAACCTTTTCCAAAATGTCCTTGCCGCTTCTTCGGCTGCTCGAATTGATCTCGAAGACTTCAAATCCCAGCTCCCTGGCAACCGCGTAGACGGTCGCGGTCTTGCCGCATCCGTGAGGACCACTCAGTAGAATCGAGTTCGCCAACCGTTTTTGATTCTTCGGGCCCGCCGCAAGGTTCCCCCCACGCATGATCGTTCTCATCCTGTGTCGGGGACCCCTTTCCTGATCGGAGTTATTGTCTTCATCGTCTGAGATCTCGTACATGGAGTCCGAGTCGGCCTCATCATCGACAATGAAACCTTCGAGCTTATTCTTCCTTCTCCTCTTTTTCGGAGCACCCTCAAGCTTCGTCCTGTCTTTATCTTTGTCGTCGCTGGCGCCTCCAGACTCTACCGACTGTACCCGCAGAGTCTGGAGCCAATCGCGAAGAAGCACAGCTTCTCGTCCTTGCTGGAGAACCTGCCCCGATTTCATGGGCGCGTACTTCTGTGTCCACGCCGCGCTTTCGCAGCTTGATCTGTCGTACGCTGAAAGATGCGTCTCCAAGGACCTGTACAGCCACTCGAGGCCGGGATGGGCCCTCGAAGTTGGCGATGCCGAGAGCTCGTCTGGACTGAAGTCGCAGTCCTCGTACAGCGGCTTCTCGACAAAGCGGGCCTGTAACTGAGACCGGATACGTTTTCGAAGCTTTCGGCCGCTCTCGAAGTGTTTCAGCGGCAGACGCAATGCGTCGGGGGCCGGCTCGATTTTCGATACGTCTCTGACCAGACTCTTTCGCACGGCATCGATCCCCATCTCCTCCGTTACGTGTCGCAGCAGGGATTCGTCAGGCGCGACGTTGGTCGTCAGACCCTTGGATTTCCTGTACGGAGTGCTTTCTTCGCCCGTGGTCCCGAGCCCGGAGCCAACTTCACCTCGGACGTGAGCCATCCCCTGCGCTGGCCACATGGGGTGCATCGCTCCGGGGACTTTGGCGCCGGCAGACCGTATGCCAAATTGAAGGGCCTTCGCGGGGATGGACATAGGTCTGGGCTTTCTCGGCGAGACAGGTGTTGACAGAAATATTTTCGTGTTTTTATTGATCGTTGGTTTCGTGACTATTTCATCTGCCTTGCCAGTGTCTGGCATGGCTTTGGAGAAGAAAGGATGCGCTGACTTGGCTTTGCTAGATGTGGTCGGCGTTCTTGTGATCGTCGTCGTTGTCGTCGTTGTCGTCGTCGTCGTCGTCGTCGCCGCCGCCGCAGGTTCTGTTTTCGCATCGTTGGATGATGCGACGGGGTCCAGGGGCAGCTGCAGCATGCCTTCCAAGATCTGGGTAATCAAGCCACCAATGCGCTTCCGATTGTCGGCATCGTTCCCGTACTTGATGCATACTAGCCGTGAAGGCGTTTTTGTTGTTTTCGGCCTCTGCGGGGAGCCGAACTTTCCCGTCTTCGGATTGAATTTAAGCACCTTCTTCGGCTGAGCGGCCTTGGTCGTGCTGGGCGTATTTTCAGACAGAGCATCGGGCGCAGGGCTGCCCGCGATTTCGGCGGCATGGTCGTCGGGCTTCGAGGAGACTTCGCTCAAGGGGGGACTCGGGATCTTTCTCGCGTTGTCGTCGGCGGTGGCGGATGCCGTGGCGGGCTGCTGGGGTTTGATGAGGTGGTTGAGGATGGCTCCGGTCAACGAACCCCCATTTCCTTTCCTCTTGCGCCGCTGCCTCTTTGGCCCCGACTCTTCCTGAGCAGGGGGGGCATCAGTCTTGCGCCTCTTCCTCCGTGATTCCTCATGATTGGTGGTCTCCGGGATAGAGCTCTCGGACCCCGCAGTCACGGGAGGCGAGGTGGAAAAGTCAGTGGAGGGTGGATCCTCGAGAGACACTGGAGCATCGGCTTTGGTAAAGAAAGGGTGGATCTTCTTGGACGACGGCTCGCCAGTGCCTCCTTGGTCCATCGTTGCGACCAGAGAGCGGCCCGTCCCATTGAGGTGTTCAAGCCTGCATCCGAGGGGTTCTATCAGCATTCAACATTGTCCGGTCAAAGAGATTTACCAACTAATGATAAATATTCCCCACTCGCAAAGGGACATCCAAGTTGCAGACGTACAGTCCAATGCCCGGCTCTAGGAGGTCATGGCTGGTTGATATGCCAGGTCTTCCCAGACGTTATCCAACAGACCAAGCCAAGTCCAAGAAACGAAGCGAGAGCTGATCGATCCAAAGCCTCCCAAAAAAAAAGAATTCAGAAAAAGAGAAGAAGCAGCCAGCCAGACTCCGAACCCCAAGGCGTCGCAAGAATATCGTCGAGGCACGCAGATTCAGGATCGCGTCGTCCAAGCATCTCGAGGCGCGTTTCTCCCCATGACGGATCCATTTACGCGTGCATGATCAAGGGTGGGTCGCCACGCGGGTATCGAGCCAATCAAATGCCCCAATAGAATGGCAGGGAAGGAGCAAGACGAGAGAGAAGGAGCGAGGAAGGAGCTGCAGATCATTAGGTAAGCAAAGACCCCACCATCGGACTTTTAGTTTAGCCGAGAAGAAACAACAATTAATTGTTTTTTTTTTTTTTTTTTTTTTTGTTTTTTTTTGGTCACGAAAGAATTGATAGAAGAAGCCGGAGAAGCTGAAGAGGACGAAGACGAAGACGAAGACGAAGACGACGGGAAGATATACGGAGTTGACGCCAGCTTCTCCTCGCTGATCGACTTCGCGCGCCTCCTCTCGAGAGCCGGATCAGAACCTACAACCTCGTCGCAATGGCTTCCGAATACAGGATACACAGACCCTACGTCCTCGCGACCCTGCCAAAGCCGCTGGACCACACTCAGGGCAACATCGTGGCGCGGGAGGTCTACGGCCAGCGAGAGGGCCTTAAGAAGCGCAAGCGCACCGAGCTGGTCGTCGGCGTCGACGGCGAGACGACCAGCATCTACGATGTAGGAATGGCCCGGCGTCGCAATGCTGGAGAGGAGAATCCATACCTGCCTGCCATGCTGTTGTTGTTGTTCTGCGGCTCGACAAGCTGACTCTTGACAAAACCCACCAGGTCCCCGGATCGCGCCTCATCACCTCGTATCCGATCCCTCCCCAAGAATCCTTCACCTGCCCTCCCTACTCCGTCCGGGTCCGTCCCTCCAACAGCTCCGATGCCCTGCGATACACCTTCATAGCGACCAAGGACGCCAGCTCCAACAAGATCACCGTCTTCAAGGACGTGGCGCACCGCGACGGGAAGACCACCTCCAACACCGTCTCCCAGACCCTGCGCACCTCGACGGTCCGGTACTTGACTTGCTCCTCCGCCGCGAGCAAATCCGCCAGCGTGGGCGATGTCATCGCCGTCTGCCAGGATGGAGAGCTGGTCTGCATGGCCGGCGAGACTCTGGCGATCCGATGGGTCTCGTCAACCAAGTCCATCGTGCAGGACGTCTTCGCCTCCAACGTGGACGGCTTCGAGATCGAGTACGCCGTCAACGGCACGATGGCCGAGTTCAACGAGGGCATCTTCAAGAGCAGGCCCGAGGTATTCAACTCGCTCCCGAGAGCGCTCGATGCCGAGCCGGAGCTCCTGGTCCTCGTTTCCAGGAGCACCATCCAGCAGACCGAGAAGCGCCACCTGATTGCCTTGGCGGCCATGACCGGCGAGGCCTCTGCATCCCCGGACCGACAACACCTGGTGCCCCTTGATGTCGTGCCCATCACGCCACCCAACTCGGCCAGCGAGTCGTCGTCGTCGTCGTCGTCGTCGTCGTCCTACCAGGTGGACGTGCAGGCTGGAGCTCTGCTCCATTTCCAGCAGGGCTCGCTGGGCGTCTACGACCTCACGGGAGCTGTCCCGAGACTCAAGTCGTCGGTCGACATCGACGGCGCAGAGTCCTCCGTGCGGCTCAACAGACCATTCGTCCTGGCGGCGTCACTCTCCTCCATCGGCCTCTACAACTACCAGTACCGCTCGATCCACTGCCGGGCAGCATTGGACTGGTCCGAGCTGCCGGCCGAATCTCAGTCGCCCCGATCGTGCCAACTGATCAGCTACCTCCGCAGCCAAGACCTCGTCGTCGCCCTGGTCGATAACAGCTTGGTGTCCATCCAGATCGAATCACCCAAGAATCACGGCAAGAGGCGCAAGGAGGGGCTGCTGATTGACTCGATCGGGCGCGGCACGGCCCTGGAGCTGTCGACCAAGAAATTCAAGTGCGAGTCCGGATCTATCGAGTTCTCGAACCTCATTCCCGGAACCATGACCGAAGACTACCTTGCTCAGTACCAAATCGAAGCCGAGGCTGCCGACGACCTGCTGGCAAACAACGAGCTGGCCAAGTGGGAAGAGATCTTGCGAAACAAGTTCGGCATGGGCCTCCGCCCGGAAGCGGACGTCAAGATGGACGGCGAGGATGGCAATAAGGGCGACGCGGACGTGCAGGAGTTGCCCGAGTGGGACTGGCTGCCGGAGACGTCGGCCTACGCCTCCGTTGATCGCCGGTGGGTCATCTACGCCATCAGCCAAATCTTCTCCGTCGACACCGTCCAGGCGAAGGACCCGGCGCGGCCGGAGCTGCGACTCATCCTCCCCGAAAGCAACGCACTCACCTACCTGGCCGTCGCCGGACACCTCACGCTGTCCAATTTCCGGTCCGCCTTCCGCGACGAGCTGGTGCCCGAGGCCGCCGAGAGCAAGGCCCTGGCCGGCGACATCGTCAAGTGCCTCACCGACGCGGACCTCTCCATGACCCTCCTGCTCAACTACCTCCGGGCCACCAAGCTGGGCGAGGTGGAGCTGCTGCTCGCCATCCGCGCGCTCATGCAGAGCATGGAGATGGTCAGCGGCGGCGGCAAGCTCGCCGTCAAGCTGCTCAAGAACGAGCCCCACGGCGGCGACAGCCCGGACAAGTACGAGATGGACCTCGACGACCTGGAGCGCGGCATCGCCATCACCGAGCAGTACCTCGGCGACGAGTCCGGCAGCCGCTCGCGCGGGCTGACCCTCGCCTTCACCAAGCTCTGGCGCCTGCCCGCCGTCGCCACCGTCCGCGCGCTGCGCGCCGCCGTCTCCACCGAGGACATCATGTCGCTCATCTACCTGCTGCGGGTCGAGCTGCTCCGCGGCGCGTGGACCTCCCTGTACATCGACCCGACGAGCTTCGACTCCGAGTCCAACGAGCCCCCGCCCGACGGCGTCATCGCGCTCATCGCCGACCTGCTGGGGCGCTGCCTCGACGCCGTGGGAGCCGGCGGGTGGCTCGTCAACGACGCCGTCGCCGCGGCGGACAAGGCCGACGCGGGCGACTTCCTGACGGCGCTGCGGCTCGAGGTGACCGCCGCCCTCGAGGGCATCGAGGAGGCCGTCTACCTCAACGGCATCCTGAGCGAGGCTGTGCGCTTCAACTCGGCCGCGCAGCGGGGCGGCGCCGGCAGGCAGGCGTGGAACACGAACAAGCCCGTGGCGCTGCACCTCGAGTCGCGCGAATCGAGGCTGCTGCCGCTCGGCCTCAAGACGAAGCAGCTGCCGACCAAGGAGAAGGTGGTGTCGGGCGGCGAGGTCGTGCAGAGGAGCATGCGCGAGACGGGTCACCTGATCAGCCAGAAGGTCGAGGTGTACTCGCTGGAGAAGCTGGCTGTGTGAGGGCGAGGGGATACATATCTTGGGGCCGACACTGTTTTGATCGCTTCTGCATTCGGATTTGGGGGCCCTTGGGGGACAGAGCATGTAATGAGGCGGCTCTGGCTTCGCATTGGAGACATTTATAGATGATGAGGAGAGCATCACGTTGGATGAATTTCATATACCTGGACTTCTGGAAACATTCGGCGCAGACCGACTTCATTGTGAGAGCTGTCATACAGAATGCATCTGAATCATTCGAAGGATGGATCCATTTCATCGGGGTGCGAGGGTTTCGTGATTGGTCTCCCACCTGAAGGAAGGACGATTCGCGTCATGCCGAGGTCCATATTGAAGAAGAGCACGGCGCGGGTGGGGTATCCAGACGATGTCGAGGTGGGTGACCGAGTTGCTGGGACGGTGGATCAAGATGGGAGACTGAAGAGGGATGGAGGCGGACGAGATTATACACACTCGGATCGAGATTCACACCATGGCTTGTCTCGTCGCCAGAATCATCAAAGGTGGACGGAGGACATCGACGGTCAACGCCGTCATAGAAGCAGGAAGGGAAGCAAGCAGCGGGATCATGGCGGCAGGCGAACTCATGCTTCAAGGAGGCGAGCTTAGGGAGAGGCGCTCGGTGTGGTTGGTATAGGGGGCGCTGCTGCGAGTCTGCTGGGCAAGTTGGCCGGTGCCCCGGGTGGCTGAGAATGATATGTTGCCTGGTGTCTCACTTCGTGCCGAATGGCACTCATCAAATGTATTGGCCGTATGTGATGCGAATGATTGATTTGAGCAAGCGCTTCAGAGCATCAGATGCCGCTCCAGCTTCTTCCACCATTGTCTGTCTTCCGTCGAAGCAGGCGGCGGGCCCAACGGCTTCCTCTGCACCGGCCTCCTGACCCATTCCCTCACCCTGAAGGCGCGCGTTGTCGGCCACGCAAAGTCTCTTTGGTCGGATCCCTCCATCTCCCCTACAGTCCATCCTGCTCTTCTCTGCTCCCCTACGGTCCTAAACGCCGGCACCCACTTGAATCGCTCCACGGCGCCCGGGCGGTGAAGCACGACCTCGCCCTGGCTTGTGCGAAATCTGACCTGAGCGGGAAAGAAGTCCGGGTGTTGCCTGATGAGGCGAGGAATGACTTTGTTTGGAAAGGAGCCGCTGCGATGCGTCTTCTTGCGGCCGGCCATCCTGAGGAGGCGGACGAAAAGGGATGTGATCTGCTGATGCGCGCGGTCCTTGAGCAGCTGCGCGCGTTCGCGCCTGTGGACGGCCCTCTGAATCGCTTGGTTGCCCGGGGCATTGTAGTGAGGATGAGCTTTGGACTTGGTGGCCACGGCGTCCAGCTGGAGGACCTCGTCGAGGAGGGCGGCTTCGAAGTCCCGTGCCAGCGCGTCGTGCATGGGAATCGCGACCTTCCTGATCGTCCTCACGGCGGACCTGAATTGATTCTGAAGGATGAGTATCTTGATGAAGCAGTTTAGATCGTCGAGCGTGGGCTTGACGTTGTATGGCGCAGAGGTCATGATGGCCCAGATCTGGCGGACATCGTGGCTGCTCACCGCGGTGGAGGGGTACGAGCCGTGGATGCGCCGCATGGGCCTGAACGGCTTGGAGGCGCAGACGTACGCCCATTGGAGGAGGTTGGACCACGTGGCGTGGGGGATGGGGATGTCGTACTTTTGGGAGAAGAAGTCGAGCAGGCGAGAGCCCAGGGCGATGTGGGACATGCTGCCGAAGGACTCGACGAGCGCGTGGAGGAACTTTGCGGTGGGTCGGATGAGCGATCCGGGGGGGAAATCGTGCCCGCCCGAGATGGTGGTCTGTGAGGGGTCGAACACGTTGGTGATTGTGACGCCCAAGTACTGCTGGAGGATGAGGCTGCGGATGGAGGCGAGGGAGCTCGAGCGGGCGAAGGCGATCATGGACACGCAGAGGAGGTCCTCGTCCATCTCGTGGCCGTAGTATGCGGCTCGGATCCAGTGGTTCTTGAACGCTTTGTAGTCTGCCCTTCGGCGGAAGAGACGCCGCACATCCTCGTCGGGCTGGTCGGGCCTGCGGTTCCACGGCTGGCGCCGAAACGTGTTGACGCTCAGCCTCAGCCTCTCCATCCGCTTGACGACGGCCATGGGGATGAAGGAGCGGTTGCGATACAGGTCGCGCGCCATGACGGCCATTCGGGACCTGTCAAATTGGTAGTACAGCGGCTCGGTCACGAATCGCGCCTTGATGAAGTCTGTCCAGGAGGCGCCGGTGCGGGCCCTGCTCAGCCCATGAGATGCCATTGCCGACCAGAACGTCTTGGCGCGCTCGTAGTCCATCGCCGCGCCGGCACATCGCATGAAGACCTGGTAGTCATGAGGGAGGAGGCCGAGTCTCGAGCCTGCGCGGACGTTCATGAGGGCCTCCATGCCGAGCACGATCTTGCGGTGGAGGCGGCGCACACCGAAGGGATCGATGAGATTGCCGAGGTCAAGGAACTGGGTCTGGCCCTGGGAGAAGAAGAGGCCATTGGCGATGTCGTGAGGGGAGTTGATGGGATCGAGGCTGCGCAGGATCTCGGACAGTGTTGGGCCAGGGAGACTCCGGACTTGTTCCCTGCCGAAAGCAGCTCGCTCAGGAGATGGTCCCTCGAGGCCATCTTCTCGAGGACCCTCGATGAGCAGATCGGTCCATATGATGAAAGCCTTGTGGATGCTAGCAATGTCTTTCCTCTGGACAGCCCGGAGCAGGCGATCCAGCTCGGAAGGCTTCGTCCGCGGCGGAGGAGGAGCTTCATTCCCTCCAGCTAGTGCCCCCACATCCTGAAGCAGCGTGCCGCGAAGCTCATGGTCTGGGATCGAGGCATAGCGACGAACGGGTCCTGCTACCCGTATACCGGTACCGGTTGGTGGAGGTGGATGGAGGTGAGAAATTGGGGCGGCCCGCGTGGAGCTGCTCGTCGTTGGTGGGCCACGATGCGCTATCGCAGCGAGTGGGGAGAGTCCATCGTGGAGGCTGTTGCTTGGCCTCAAGGCTCGTCTCATTGCCATTGTCGGCGGGGCATGGATCGCAAAAAATGGGAGACGAGAGGGAGAATCAGAGAGGGAAGAAGGACAGATGGTCCAGACATTGGGACGAAGGATCCCATGTCGATGTTTTCATCAATCTGTTCTTTTCAATTTTCCCTGGATCGAGATGCAGCTCCCCCATGTTGACAGTGCGCAGGAGCTCGAATCTGGCACTGTGGGAAGCTGGGGAAGGCGCGAACCATTGATTGTGGGGTAAGATCTCCAACGACCCCGATACTTGCATCGCCTTGGTTGATGCATACTCGAGGCACCTACGGAGTACCTCGTACTCGGTACGGAGTTACTACCTGTAATTGGACGCAAATGGATTGAGATCCTCGATATATGCATATGGCCGATGTTTCGCCGGCTCGCGACAAAGGCAGACGCCAAACATCGAAGCCTCACTCACGTTGATTCGTCTTCATTCGAGGGTGCATCAGTGACCACCACAGGGCCGCCATCAACGACATCACAAGTCGAGCCCGAGAACAAGTCGACCAGCTGAAAGGAAGCTGAAATTGACTTGCTTGAGAAGGAAAGAAATCCCAAGGACAGAATGGCAGACACTGGCGAAGAGACCACCCACGTATCGGAGCCCCTCGACCTCGTCCGACTCCTCCTCAATGAGGTCGTGTTTGTCAAGTTGAGGGGTGACAGAGAGCTCAAGGGCAAGCTCCATGTGAGTCATCAGCCGCCTTCACTGCATATCGGAGATTGCTCTGACTCTGACTGTGACTCCTACTTCCAGGCGTACGACAGTCATTGCAATCTGGTGCTTGGCGACGTGGAGGAGACCATCTATGCGGTAGAGGATGAGGAAGAGGATGAGGAGGAGGTCAAGGTGCGGCTTCTCCGGTTCCGGGCAGATCTGAGAGAGACTAACATTGCAGCAGACCACGAGCCGGAAGTCGGAGATGCTGTTTGTGAGAGGTGAGTTGCATCGCATCGAATCGTCTCGTCGCCGCTCCCGTGCTCAACATATACTGACAATCGAATTCTATAGGCGATAGCGTCGTTTTGATATCACCCTCAGTTCCGTTCTAGGGATATATGAAGAATTGAATGATTTACTGAAGGGAACTGGCTGTCATACATGCGTGATCGAGCTGGCTGGCCTGGCTCTGCTGAACACGCAAAGGGAGGACATGAAAGTCCAGCGGGAGCGGCCTTGTCTGCTCGTCCCGTTGGCTTGGTGATCGATGCAGGCTCGTTGGTCGTGATTCTCGGAGAGCTGGCATGGGTCGAGGCGGGCATAGCCAGACTGCCATCCCAAGCAGAAGGATACTGCAAAGTGGAGGGCATCAGATGTCGTCCAATCCAGTCATTGATTTAGAGACATCAATTTCACAGAAGAAAGAAAGAGTCTCGACTTTCGAGCTCTCGCGGCCAAGTTGAAGTCGAGGAGGGAAATCTACCTACTCGATAAGTGCATATTACTGTATATTGCGATGGATATCACCTATCCCGTACTTGTCAGTGCTATTCATGATGCAACTATTCACGATATGCATCAATCCGGTGGCAGATGCAATTACTCACGCCGATCCGATGAGCCGCCGACTCGCCAGTGACGCCACTGGGCTGAACAAACGGAGCTTTGAGCAAGACTCATATCCTTTTGCCGTGAGTTCGACACCCAAAATGTCATCCGTTAAATCTTGATGGTTTGCGGGACGAAAGTCGATCTCTCCCTAGCGTTGGGTGCTTAAGTAAGATTCACTCAGACCTTTCAGCTCATTCTTCAACCCTCTCCCTCATCGAATCTCCCTCTCTCTCACACACATTCACACCTCTTCTCACTCCTCCCTTCTCGGCCCTCTCACCTTCGCTCAACAAGGCAAAAACCCGGCTCATGTGACGCTGTTAGCCTGGTTTGGGAAGAGAGTCATCTTTGCTGCTACTCCACGAGATGGCCAGCAAGGCTCTCAAGGCGCAAGGCCACGAGAGGCGGAAAGGCGAATCTGTATGCCGTGATCCCGCCAGCAAGCCGTGGAACGAATCCCCCCCAAACGGCCAACCCCAAACGGCCAAACACGAGTACTGATACCCTGTCGCGCAACTTGTAGGCCCTCAGCGACTTCGCGGATTACGTCGAGCAGCAGCAGCAACTACGATACCCCACTGGTGCGGGCGGCCATCCCGGGGGCCACGCTACCGGTAGTAGCGCCGGCGAGGGCCATGCCGCGGCTGCTCCCGCAGAACACTACGCCGAGCTCGATGAGCTGTTCAACAGTCTTGACCTGGTGGATTCGGCGCCGCGCGTCAAGTTAAAAGACCTCGTCCTGGGAACATGCAGTGGCCGGGGGGATGACCATGACCGAAAGGATGGCGCGGGTCAAAACGGCGCCGGGCCGGAGCAGGAGGAGGACGACGACTCGCTGCACCGCCTGGCCGATCTGCTGGTCGAGAGGATAGAGGAGGGCGCCGGGGAGACTGTCTTCGACTTGGGGTTCGAGAATAACGGGGACAGCATGCATCTGAGCCTGGAGGAATGGGACCGCGCATTCGCAAGGCTGCAGTCGGCCGCGAAGAGCATACGCGGGCACTGCCAGCTCTTGCTCACCAAGAACGTTGGGGGCGAGGAGGAGGCGGAGAGCACGGCGACGAAACCTGATCGAGACAAGAGCTGCAGCGGCAAGGTCCTCATACGGAGAATACCGCCCAAGGTGGAGGACGTGATCGAGACGAGGATAGCAGTGGTCGGGAACGGTAAGGCCTCCCCCATGCTCCATGGATGCTTTTCACCGAATCTCGGGGCAAGACATGTGTTTGTTGGCTGACAGTGAAGTGGACAGTCGATGCGGGGAAGAGCTCGCTGCTCGGCGTGCTGGTCAAGAATGAGCTGGATGACGGCCGAGGCAAGGCGAGAGTGAACCTCTTCCGCCACAAGCACGAAGTCGAAAGCGGCCGGACGAGCTCTGTAGGGATGGAAATCATGGGCTTCGACGTCGCGGGCGAGGTGGTCACATCCGACACCCCAGGCCGTAAGCCACAACCCAAAACCCCCTTCTCATTTTTTTTGTTTTTCCTTCCCTCTCTTCAGACGCTTCGTCGAAAAGAAATAAACGGTTTGCTGACATACTGACTGGAACGGGTTGCCAGGAAAACTTTCATGGGAAGACATCGGGAAGCGCTCGGCCAAGGTCATTACGTTTAGCGATCTGGCCGGGCACGAGAAATACCTCCGCACAACGGTGTTCGGCCTCCTCTCCAGCAGCCCCAACTACTGCCTGCTCATGGTCGCTGCGAACAACGGCCTCGTGGGGATGAGCAAGGAGCACCTGGGCATCGCGCTCGCGCTCAACGTGCCCGTCATGGTGGTCATCACCAAGATCGACATCTGCCCGCCCAACATCCTGCAGGAGACGATCAAGCAGATCAACATGATCATGAAGAGCCCCGGGGCGCGCAAGCTGCCGACCATGATCACGAACCGCGAGGAGTGCGTCAACACGGCGACGCAGTTCGTCAGCAAGCGCATCTGCCCCGTGTTCCAGGTGTCCAACGTGACGGGGCAGAACCTGGACCTGGTGCGGCTCTTCCTCAACATCCTCCCGCACCACGGGCGGTACAACTCGGACGCGCCGTTCGAGTTCCACGTCAACGACACCTTCTCGGTGCCGTTCACGGGAACCGTCGTGTCGGGAATCGTCAAGGCCGGCGTGATCCACGAGGGCGACAACGTCATTATCGGGCCGGACTCGCTCGGCCAGTTCGCGACCACGGCGGTGCGGTCCATCGAGCGCAAGAGGATTCGCGTGCAGGCCGCGTCGGCGGGGCAGTCGGCGTCGTTTGCGCTCAAGAAGCTGAAGCGGCGGGACGTGAGGAAGGGCATGGTCGTGCTGCCCAAGGTCGAGGGGCAGATTGGGCCAAAAGTATACCGAGAATTCGTTGCCGAAGGTGAGCCGTGCCCCTTTTACCAAATCTCAACTTCCAACGAATCGGACAACTGATGAAGTTCATTTCAAGTCCTCATTCTGTCACACGCGACGACAATCAAGAAGAAGTATCAGGCCATGCTGCACGTGGGGCCCGTCTCGCAGACGTGCGCCATCATCGACATCGACCGCGAGCTCATTCGCACAGGCGACAGGGCGACGGTCGCCTTCCAGTTCGTGCAGCGGCCCGAGTACCTGGCCCCGGGAGACCGTCTGCTCTTCCGCGAGGGCCGCACACGTGGGCTAGGGATAGTCCAGTCTGTGGGGTACGACCCTCAGCATCCACTCACAAGCCAGCCGGAGCAGTGATGGCCGGCGCTGCATTGTTGATTATGCAGGGAGGTGATTATTTTCATTCTTGATGCATGGGGCACTTTCGATAATTCTCGCATTTCCTATCCTTTCTTTGTAATCCATGATGGGGCTGGCGTCTTGTTGGTATTCTGGTGCTGGAGCAGTTAATCGCGGGTTCTCTGGCTATTCTTAATTGTGTTTCTTGTCTTCCCCCGCCTTTGATCTATCTGTCTTCTCATCATCTTGGGGGAGTTGTGATTTGTCTGGGGTGAAGGGGTGTGTTTCCATTACAGGTATCATCTATCTATTCATGCATTTTGATGGTTGTTGTTGGATGCGTTTGGAGTAGCATGGCCAGATCAATGGGTGAGAGAGATCAAAACAACTCATCGATGACTCTACTCAAGACGGTCTCAGCAGAGGATCACTCACTCCCATTTCCGTGGTGCAAAATCCCAGATGAGCGAGGAGAACCCAATTCGTACGAGTAGGTAGCTGTGCTCGTGCATCTTGCAACACGGAGTGGGCCGCCGAATCCCTTCAACCGCACGTCTTGTCCTCTCGCGGTAGCGGTTGTGCACTTCCCCTATTACCCCTATTCTCTTTGAGCCTCTCTTTCAGCCTCTCTTTCAGCCTCTCTTTCAGCCTCTCTTTCAGCCTCTCTTACAAATTGACCAATAGTAAGTCGTTATTCCCGCTGCCACTGCCGACTGAATCTTCGATTTCAAATGGCAGGAGACGTCTCGAACGTCTGGAGAGCACCTTCCCTGGATCTAGGGCTCTTCTTTCCCTTTTCTTTTTCGTTTCCACGGCCGCCACTTCCCGAGCCAGACTTAAGCCACGATGGCGCAGTACCAGGTAGTAGCTTCCAACTCCTGGGCATTGGCATTTAGCACATGTATTTTTTTCTGTGACTCGAGATTGCGTGATGCTTCAATCTTCGTTTTTTCTTCGACTCCGGCTTTAGCACTCCAATCGTCACTCTTTTGCAAAATCACTCATCGCGACTTGTCCGTGGGAAGCATTTTTCTGAATTGTATTCTTCTCCCGTCATTTCATATCATCAACCTCTCATCTCCATCGGAAGGCGAAATCTCGTTCCTATGAAGGTCCTCGCTGAGTCACTTTACTACCTGCATATCGATTCAATGATCTGATCGAAAATACCTTTTAGCCCCCTTTCCGGATCGCCTCGCATCGCTGGAGCGCATGAAGCCAAAGTCGGCAATCATCTCATCGAACCCTAAGATCTTCTTGTGCCGTATCAAGCTAAGGATTGCACGACTCTGGTCCAATGGTCGTCGACTCCCCTGGATTGGCTCGGTCAGATTCGATGGCAGAAATGTCACTTGCCAGCTACTCTTTTTTGTCGCCATCACCTCCCTGGGCGGCTTCCTTGTCGGATACGATGCTGGCCAGATGAGAATGGTCATGGTGTCGGATGACTGGCGCGAGAGGTTCGCGAGAAGCATCAGTGGACAGTACAGCCCACGAATGGCGACTCTCGTTGCATCCATCTCAACCATCGGATGTGCGTTTGGTTCTTTCTTCACTGGATCGTAAGTGTATGAATCATATCGAAGGGCATCTAACAGCTCCTCTGTCATCTATTCCTGTTCCTGATCAAAAATATGCCAGTGCTGCCACGCGGTGGGGACGACAAAAGCCCATAGTCCTCGGCTCGCTTTGCTATCTCCTCGGAAACGTCCTGCAAGCTTCTGCCATGCACAGCTTGGCTCACTTTGCCATGGGCCGTTTCATCTCTAGCTGTGGAATTGGCATGCTGATGGTGTCCATTCCCGTCTACCAGTCCGAAATTTCTCCTCCAGACCAGCGAGCCGTGATTGTTGCATCCTTTCATCTCTTTTGCATAATAGGGGCTACGATCGCCTGCTTGTTTTGTTTGCTCGCCCGACCCCATCAACCATGGCGATTTCTCGTCTCAGCCGGGACCATATTTGGGTTACTGGTGGCCATTGGGATCTTCTTCCTCCCTGAATCCCCGAGATGGCTAGCTGAGCAAGGCAGACGGGAGAGCGCCAGGTCCTCCCTGATACGCTTCAACCTCACAAGAGATGACTGCAGCTCTTGCTCGGTCGAGAATGATTTGCACGAGATCATGGAGGCGCTCGATGACAAGACCGGGGTCGACTCGGGCACCTGGTCGGCGTGCTTCGTGATGCAGGCTGGAAATCGCTCCATGCTCCGTCGAACGCTTCTCGGAATCACAATACATTTCCTACAACATTGGACCGGTATCAACTACTTGCTGTATTTCGAAGGCAGCATCTTCCACGACCTCGGGATCAAAGATGTTCTCCTGCCACGTTTGATCCTCAATTGTATGCAGGCATTGATGACGGTCGGTGGCTTGTTGATGATTCGAAAATTTGGCCGGCGACATCTCCTTTTGACTGGATCGATATTGCAAACCGCTTCGATCTTTTTTTTTTCAACGAACGCGTCGCTTCATGGAGATATGCAGCCTGGCAGACGGTCCGCCACAATGATGATCTCAACTTGCGTCTTTCTCTCATCATTCTCATCGTCTTGGGGCCCCATACCTTGGATCATCACCGGCGAGATCTTTGAACCGCGAACGAGATTGAAACAGGCGTCTCTGGCTGTCATGTTAAACTCTCTGGCAAGTGGTCAGTTTTTTCCTTCATTGGTCCATTTCCTCTTTTTCAATTTCATTCATGATCAATCTGCGATTTGCAGAGAAAGCTGACATGTCGGGAAAGGACTCCTCTGCTTCTGTCTTCCTCTCGCGACCCGCCTCTTCTCCTTTCGCTTTGGGTACATTTTTTGCATAGCCAACCTGATAGGGGCCGTGACCGTCTTTTTCCTCCTTCACGAGTCGTCGGGTCTCAGTCTGGAGAAGGTCGGCTTGCTGTACCGCCAAAACGAAGTGAAGCCGAGCAAGAGCTCCTCTTGGATTCCCCCTGGCTATTTCTCGCGCAGTGTACGGGACGAGGAGTATCATGATAGAATGAGGGGGGTGTCCAGTCCTTCATCGGGCACCCAGGAATCACCAATCTCGAGGGAGTAGGATAGCATCCATGGCCTGCTCTAGCAGCTTTACTGTGAATTTTCTAGAACAAATAGATCCTATTCCGGGTCATCTTAACAGCAGGTCCAGATATCTGGGAAGTGTCTCTCGATGACTGCCTCGGCGTTATGCGGAATGGAGAAACATGGAAAGGGGCAAAGCCGACATCAGAGAGATGTTAGGGTTAGGGTTGATATCAGGGACACCACAGTTGATGTTGCGCGCAAACCCAATGCCAATTGGAGACTCATGGCTTCGCAGGCAGTCATGGACCAATACTCAAGATGACAATTGGTAGATGATTAGAAAATTATTCCCATACCAATGATCGAGTCGAATGCGCCAAAGCAAGACGTGCGTTTGGACGACAGTGGTGACTCAATCAACGTGTTGACGCATCTTTGGGTACTACCTCACATCAAAACCGTCCACAGCACGCTTACTCCGCCCTCTGCTTCACGTCGGAAAAAATAGAAAGAAAAGACGAGCGAGCTTGGATATCCGATGCAAGAGAAGGATTCAAAGAAGAAAAAAAGATCAAAAAAAAAGAACGCGACCACGCCAGGAGTCGAACCTGGAATCTTTAGAGAAATGGAACTGGAGCCGAAATCTAACGCCTTAGCCATTAGGCCACGCGGCCGGTGGAGATCCCTGAGCAATCAGGGGTCCCTGGGTGCTGTTGGATGCAGCATCGTAATGCGACTATGTATATTGTAGGATGGCAGGGGTGAAATAGGTAGTAGACATTGAATTGATCCTTCATATGCCCGCGACTCCCAGCTACTGGTCTACGCCTGCGGCGTCAAAGTTGCGCACAAAGTCGTAGTAGAACCGGACCATCTCCATGTGCCCGTCCATGCGGACGTGCTCGTCGATGGTGTGGATGTTGTCCTCACCTGCGTAGCGGTAGGGCGCGAAGCGGTAGACGTGCTTGGACAGTCCTTGTGATGAAGAAGCTGTGTTAGACTGGAGAATGATGCAAGAATAGCTTCTCAAATCAAGGTGAAGGCAGAGAAAAGACTAACCGAGGTAGTGCCTGGAATCGGTGTTGCCCGTCATGATGTCCGGGCTGGGCACTACGGTGCCATTCTCGCTCGCAAAGGTGTGGCGGATCGTGCCCGTGACAATGTCCCACACGGGACCCGAGGTCGGCGTGACGGGTACCTGTTCCGAGCGCTGCTGCGTCGTGAAGACGAGCGTCCCCTTATAGTCGATGCCGGGCCGCGACTGCGCCTCCGCGTCATCTGCGCCTGCGCCTGCACCTGCGTCGGCAGCGTGCGCGGCGGCCCATCGGGCGTAGTCATCGTCGCCCTCGTACGCATTGATCCTGAGCCCATACTTGCGCGCCACGCCGCGCGCGTACTCGACGACGTTGTGCTGCACCTGGAAGACGGAGTCGTGGTGCGAGACCCTGTAGTTGACGCCGAGGAGCACCTTCTCCGGCATGGCGTTGATCTTCTGGCCGCCCGAGATGTAGTCGACCGCCTGGGACGTCTGGACCTGGTACTGCGCGGCGAGGCTGTCCTGCGCGAGGAAGTCCGCCGCGCCCTGGAGGTCGTGCATCCTGATGCGCCGGGTCAGCGCGGGCTGGGCCTGGGGCGAGTAGCGCGCCTGGCACTGGAGATGCCTGTGCACGGGGCTGTCGTCGACGATCCGGGGCCGGTAGGGGTGCGCCTCGAGCGCGGCGACGATCTCGGCCACGATGCCGATGCCCGTGTGCGGGAAGGGCCTGGAGCTGTGGCCCCCGACGACGTCGAGCTCGACCCAGACGTCCATGTACGACTTCTCCGTCACGGCGGGCAGGGCGTACAGGACGTCCCCGAATGCGCGCAGGCCGAGGCCCCCCTCGTCGAGGACGACGGCCATGCTGTCCTCGCCGTATCGCTCGGCGAGGGTCTGCGCGATGTGCTCGGCGCCGAGGTATCCGGACCGCTCCTCGTCGAAGCCGAGCGCGAGCAGCACGGTGCGCCTGGGGCGGTAGTGCTCCTGGGAGAGGAGCGCCTCGAGGGCGGACAGGATGGCCGTGAGGCTATTCTTGTCGTCCGAGGAGCCGCGGCCCCAGATGCTGGTGCCGTCGTAGACTGCCTCGAAGGGAGGGTATTTCCAGGAGGATTCGTCGGCGACGGGTACGACGTCTTGATGGGCCAGGAGCAGGACGGGCTCGAGCGTTTCGTCCGACCCTTGGACCGTGTAGAGGAGGCCGAACGTGTTGATCTTCTCAACCCTGGCGCGTTTGTGACTATGCAGAAGTCAGACCTAGTTTGACCGCTTCTGGGACCTCCGTCTATCCCGCCACATTCAAACCCCGTGATCCAATGCTCATGGGAAAAAGTAGACGTACGTGACCGGATATGTCTTCTTCAAGACATCATGCAGCTCATAATATGGCTCCCATCGTTTGTCCTCGTCAAAGGATCCCAGATCGTCATAGGAGACGGTCGGCACCCTCACGACGGCTTGGTGTCGCTTGACCTGCCTCTCGAGAGCTTCCCGGGACGAGAAGAGGCCGAGAGCGCTTGGTAGCCCATCACCAGCCGGGTCGAGGACCGGAGGCAGGTCGCATCTGAACCCATAGACCGTCGGGCCCACGCTCAATTGCTGTTGCTGTTGCTGTTGCTGGCCATGCTCGATCGAGACGGCGACAAAGGCAGACACGGAGGCAGCTCCGGCTAGGAGCATCGCCGGCTTGGTGAGTAGCATCTTGAGGGCCTTGGAGATCAATGTCTGGAGAGAGAGACTGAGAGAGGATCCTCAATGTCGCCCTTTCCCCGCTTGGTGTTTTCTGCAGGCTCTGGTGGAAAACGACTTGTCCCGAGGATGATGACGCGAGCTGGTCTATGACAGACTTTCGGCTCTTGATCGCCCGCGTCCACCGGCTATTCTCAAGCTGTGCTCATGCCTGCTCATTGGCTCGACTGTGTCTAGTCTGGACTGCGTTTAGTCTCGATGGGGAGCAGGGACCTTGGCATGGTCGGTCTTTCGTCTTGTTGAACTTCTTGAGCGATTGTCCCCGGTGCAAGACGTATGACGAGCTCTCGAGTGATGCAATGACCCGTCTTGCTGATCGTTGCCAGAGATGCATCGTGGTCTGCGGAGCTGCGCGATTGAGGTCATCGACTTGTCTGGACCAGAGGAGAGGAGGTCGTCCTGAGCACGTGACCAAGAAGCTTTGGAATCGTGATGACGGTTCTCGGTGAAAGTCTTTGATGTCGGTCAGCATTGATCGATCAAGAATGCGTCGCTGAGCCAATGCCTTCCCTTGTGAAGCACGACTTCTAGATCGTCTTCAATTCTTTGCCTCTGGCGAGATCATTTCCTCCATTCCGAGCGCTGGCCTCGATCGTGAAGCGTTCGATGCCTGCATGTTCCCTTGCGTCCAGTTTATACCCCTTTTAGGATTAGCGTAGATTAATCTCGAGGTCAATCCCATTGGTCAGGTTCCTGGGCTATCCCATTTCGGGATTAAATCAGTACGAATACAGATCAATAAATGGAAAGGAGAATCTGCCAGCGCCGAACCACCCAATTGCCTGTGAGAGAAGGAGGAAAGAGATGTTGATTCAAGAGAGATTTCTCTTCATAAGAACCTGAATGTATTTGAAAATCCACCATTTATCTCAAAAAGCTTCTGTGAATCATTGCCTGTCTCTCGACTTTGTTCGACTCATCCCAATTATATATCCTTTGTTATCGATAAGCCTCCGACGTCGCGATCCATCTAAGTCATTGCCGATCCAGCCAATCACAGCCTCTAACATCCCGGACAATTCAGCCAAGGGAGAAAACGAGGGAGAATGAAGAAAAATATTGAAAAAAAAAAAATCAACAAAAAAAAAAAGACTCGAGCCCCGCCCCCACTTCAAACATCAAAGTGCAGTGCTCAGTCTCTCGTCTTGCATTGGCGGCCCCCGATCAAAGCGCCGCTCTATCTAAGAAGACCCTCCAGATCGCAGCTTGATCCTTGATCTTCCAGATTTTTCTGCATATTCAATCTCTCAGACGACTCTTTCGAATTCCAACAAAGAAAGATCCCCCTCGCCATGGCTTCCGAACAACCTACGGCCCAGGCTGTCGACGCCGTCACCGTCGATGGCGTCGCTGCCGACGTCGCCAAGCTTCACCTCGACCCCGTCACCGGCGAGCGCATCAGCAAGTCCGAGTTGAAGAAGCGAGAGAAGGCTCGCCAGAAGGAGGCCGCCAAGAAGGAGAAGGAGGCTTCCAAGCCCGCAGAGGCCAAGAAGCCTGCCAACACCGAGTCGCTCGAGAAGGAGTTGACGCCGAACCAGTACTATGAGATGAGATCGAGGACCGTCAAGGATCTGCACGCGCAGAACCTTGCGTACCCCCACAAGGTAAAATGCCTCTCTCTCCTCTGTCTCCTCTTGTCTCCTCTGTTTCCGCGGCTCGCTCATGGATGGCGCTAACCACACGATTCCTCCATCCAGTTCCACGTCAAGTACGACATTCGCAACTTTGCGCAGCAGTTCTCTCACCTCAAGAACGGCGAGAACGACAAGTCCCAGGAGATCTGCCTGGCCGGCAGAGTCTACGTCAAGAGATCCGCGGGCAGCAAGCTCTACTTCTACGACATTCGCTCCGAGGTAGGCTCAGACTAGTACTCTGCCTTTTCATGGCCGTTGGAAGATGCAGATCTGATAAGCAGAACAGGGCGTCAAGTTGCAGGTCCTTGCGCAGGCCGACAACCGCGATGAGGCCAGCCCCAGCTTCGAGAACCAGCACCTCAACCTTCGCCGGGGAGACATCATCGGTAGGCTTCGAGATACCGCTTTTTCTCTTTACATCATGATCGAGACCGCTCATCTTTTCTTTCTTCCTCAGGTGTCCGAGGCTTTGCTACCCGCACGAACCCCAAGAACAAGCAGGGCACCGGCGAGTTCTCCGGAGAGCTCTCCGTGGCCGCCGTCGAGGTCACCCTTCTGTCGCCATGCTTGCACCAGGTACATCGAGACTTGTCCGTCCCCGGCTACTACTCAAGCAGCACGCTGACAATGGACCGCAGATCCCCGACGACCACTATGGATTCAAGAACCCCGAGCAGCGTTTCCGCCAGCGATACCTCGATCTCATGATGAACGAGAACTCCCGACAGATCTTCGTCACCCGAGCCAAGGTCGACTCGTATGTCCGTCGCTGGTTCGACGACCGCGACTTCATCTCCGTGCAGACGCCCATGCTGAACCCCATTGCCGGCGGTGCCACCGCCAGACCCTTCGTCACCCACCACAACGCCCTCAACATGGACATGTTCCTGCGTGTCGCCCCCGAACTCTACCTCAAGATGCTTGTCGTCGGCGGTCTGAACAGGGTCTACGAGATGGGACGCCAGTTCAGAAACGAGAGCATTGACTTGACCCACAACCCTGGTGCGTTGTCTTGTTCTTGCCCTTTCGGAAATCGACATTGGTGCAAAGGCTGACCCTTCCCTGCAGAGTTCACCAGCTTGGAATTCTATATGGCGTACGCCGACCACGAGGATCTCATGACCATGACCCAGGACCTTGTGCCGGGCCTGGTCAAGCACATCCACGGCTCGTACAAGACCAAGTACCACTCCGTTAACGGCGAGGAGTTCGAGATCAATTGGGAGGCCCCATGGCGCAAGATCGACATGATCCCCGGCCTGGAGGAGGCTGTCGGCGAGAAGTTCCCCCCTGCCGACACCCTGCACACCGAGGAGGCCGGGGAGTTCCTGAAGCGAATCCTCAAGAAGACTGGTGTCGAGTGCGGTGCCCCCCTTACCAACCCCAGGATGCTGGATGCTCTTGTTGGAGAATTCCTGGAGTCTCAATGCGTAAGTTGCCCTTACAGGTATTTGAACATCAATGGACGATGGCTGACTGAGGATCTCTTCTTCTCTCCAGATCAACCCCACATTCATCACTGGTAAGCAGAATATCCTATCGTCTGATATTCTATGAGCGAGAAGATCTAACAAATTCAGGCCACCCCAAGATCATGTCTCCTCTCGCCAAGAGCTCCCGCACCACCCCCGGCCTGTGCGAGCGATTCGAGGCCTTTGTCTGCAAGAAGGAAATCATCAACGCGTGAGTGAAGCCAAACTCATTCAAAAGATCGATCACGGGGTCTAACGAGACAATGTGTAGTTACACCGAGTTGAACGTCGCCGCCGAGCAGCGCGAGCGATTCGAGGAGCAGGCCCGCCAGAAGGCCCAGGGAGACGACGAGGCCCAGGCCGTCGACGAGACCTTCTGCAAGGCCCTCGAGCACGCCCTGCCGCCCACCGGTGGATGGGGGATGGGCATGGACAGGATGATGATGTTCCTGACGGACAACTACAGCATCAGGGAGGTCCTGGCCTTCCCCACCATGAAGCCCGAGCCGAACGCGTCAACAGACCGACCCGAGGCGGAGCAGCCCAAGGCGTAGAGGGGCTTATGCATGGCATCAGCTTTTTAACCTAGCGCAAAACAAATTCCCAAAGAGCAGAATCGCCAATTGTTTGTCTTTTGGCGGAAATCAATAGACATAAGATATGATATCCATGCATGAAAGCGCCCAAACTCCCTATGCCATGCAACCAGCAGCCGGCTGGCTCAACCCTCCCCCCCCCCTCTCTTCTTTTTGTCCCTCTGTTCTTCCCTTCTTCGACTCTTGTTCCCCTTGATCTAAAATTGATGACCTCATTCTTCCCCTGTTCGAATGGAAGATGCGCCTCTCGTCCTTCTTGTTCTTGATGCGCTGTGTCTTAGAATTGGATGCGACGCTTCCGGCCCGTGTACTTGGAGGTAGACTTGACGACCTTGCCCTTCCGCTCCATCTGCTCCTTCTTCTTGATGATCCACGCCTTGCTGCCCTTCTTCATATCCGTGTTGTTCGCCTTGATCCTCTTCCGCGCATCGAGCACGTCGACGTTGTCCATTCCCTCCACGACGCCCGTGATGTCCTTGTTCCCCGGCTCGTCCGTGTTGCCGACAGTCAGGACGAGGTAGAGCTTCACGTTCTTCGTGCCCGGGTCGTCCTCGAGGATTCCGGCGCCGAAGCCGGCCTTGACGGCGGCCTGGGTGATCATGTTGCGCTGCGTGTCGTTCTTGGGGTAGAACTGGCAGACGGCGCGGCCGCCGCGCTTGAGGGCGGCGTAGAGCCCGTTGAAGAAGCGCGCGAGGCGGCCGGCGGGGGAGGTGTCGCTGGTCTCGGCGCTACAGAGCCACTGGATCGCGGAGATGGAGATGGCCGCGTCGAAGGTGCCCGCGCGGAAGGGCACGCCCTGGCCGATGTCGGCGAGCAGCAGGTCGCCCTCGACGTCGCGCTGGAGGGCGACGTCGAGCATCGAGGGGGACAGGTCCATGCCGACCCAGGTGTGCGGGCCGCCGTCGGAGGGAGGGGTGGAGGAGAGGATCTCGCCGGAGAGGCCGCTGCCGCAGCCGACGTCGAGGATGAAGGAGGGGCCGGGGAGGCTGAGGAGCTCGAGGGCGCGGCGGGTCATGGAGGCCTGGATGTTCTGGATGCGGGAGCTGGTGGTGTACTTGCGCGCCTCGGTGTCGTCATAGTGGACGTCTGCGGCCCTGTGGGTTGCAGCGGCATGGCATGAGTACGGGTTCGTGAGGTCTGCGTTCAGCACGGGACGAGGAGGGTCGGGACGACGTACAGGGAGTCTTCGGGGCGGGACATGGTGGCAGTATGTGTCGGGCGGCGACGGCCGGAAGGAAAAGGGTTATATATATGTATGCGTACGCTTGTGCTCAGGCCTAGTGGGTGAGGCGGATCATCAATTGTCTTCAACAAGGATCTGTTGCGGCGGCGCAGGCTGCGACCTCGAATTCCTGCATCGTGGATCGCGAGACTCGGCGCACGGCGTTGGCTTGAATCTGATGCGACCACTTTTTTTTTCTTATCCGAGCCGTGTTATCGATAAAGACAATCGCAGCCGCTACGTCGAGAAACGATGATTGAAGGTACTAAGCTTATGTACGGAGTCCTCCATACAGAGTAACTGTATGACCATCGCGGGGCAGCATGGGAGTTTCGTTTCAAGAAACACCGAAATCATTTTCCCCATATCTTTTCAGCGCTTTCTCGTGTACCTGGGATGCTCATGAGAGGTCTCATATGACTCCGTGCTAGTATCGAAATGGACGATATATCAATGATGAGGAAAATCGGGATGATTTCTTGAGGACACAACCAGCAAGAGCTGCCCAGGTTGGCTCCTTCCCGCAACCGAAGCCGTCGAATGCATGCGGCAGGCACGGAACGGAACAAGTCATGCGCCCGGCTCGGCTACCCTAGAACTCCAATCCTCAGGTTCCACCGAGTTTCGATTATGTGATTGAAGTTGCAGCTCCAGCTTCAATCCATCTCGCTGTCTCGCGAGCTCAAGCTCCATTTCTCGAACGTGTCCTGATCGGCGCCAGCATATGAGCGCATCTCGTTCCCCACGACCCTCTCCATACTCCATACTCTCCTCCACCTTTACGCCGCCAAGACCTCACTAGGCATTCCGTGGTGCCTGTCATCATTCATTCAGTCATCCATCCAGTCATCCATCCGGTCATCTTCGCGACTTCGCGCATACGAGTACGGAATACGGAATACTGGTACGAGTAGCTTGACTGCAACAGTTTCGACAAGCTCCCGAGTCGAGTCCTCAGAGACGAACCGATCTCAACATGGGCGTCCTGCCTCTGCTCGGCTACGCGGGCGCGCTTCTCGGGTTCTGCTTCTTGACGCTCGCCATCGCCTCCGGCCTGTACTATCTCTCCGAGCTCGTCGAGGAGCACACCGTCGTCGCGAAGCGCCTGCTCACGCGCCTCATCTACACCATCATTGGCGCGCAGACGCTGTTGTGGCTCTTCGATGGGTTTCCCTTCTGGGCCTCTGTCCTCGGCATCTTCTCCCACGTTGTCTATCTCGGCAACATGAGGCGCTTCCCCTTCGTCAAGCTCTCCGATCCGTTGTTCCTGTTATCCTGCGGTATGTCGAGCGCCGGAAATTTCCTTTCTTCTCCTTGTCTTGCTATGCGATGCGAGAATTCCACAGACTGAACTGACGTTGATTTTCAGTGCTTGTTCTCGTCGATCACTATGTCTGGTTCCGCCACTTCTCCGAGTCCCAGTCCCGCGCCTACCAGCGCTCGTCGTACTACGAGGCGGCCGACGTCCCGAGCTTCACCCAGATCGCGTCCTACTTCGGCCTCTGTGTCTGGCTCGTGCCGTTCGCCCTGTTCGTGAGCTTGTCCGCCGGGGACAACGTGTTGCCCACGATGGGCACGGAGCCTGTCCGCGGCAGCGACGGCAAGAACAAGCACCAGGGGATGGTCAAGGCTCTGGTCGACTGGATCCGCGGCATGATTGGAGACATGGCCGGGTCTGGCATGGACCGGCCTTGAGACGCTGTACCGAAGCGCACTCGGCAATGGTCTCGAAGCGCCAACGATCGGAAAGCCAGAGATTCTGCGGGGCATCCCGAGCTCTCAAGGCAGGTCGTTCACTCAAGCGGCATGGTAAGCTGGTTTCCGTCTGCGCTGTCTCTGGATCCCGTCCTCGTTTGTGATGATCAAACCCTACGCTAGATTGTATTTGACAGGGCACTGCCTTGCTTGATTTCCATTTCAGGTTCATAGCTGAAAGTGCACATCCTCAACCATTTCCCTCACCCATCCCCTATCCGGGTTGTTCCATTGCTGACACGGCTCAAGATCTAGCCCTCAAGAGACCCTTCATGCGAACCCGGGTTCCGGCCTACTTCAGAGGCACTAGACGCGCGAGAACGAAGGCTTTGCCCCATGACGAAGTAACCACCACGAGCCCATCATCCTCCTGGCGCATACAGGTTGTGGTTCCAAATTATGATTCCGAATTCGATGAAACCGCAGACTTTTCGGCCATGCTCTCGAAAGTGGACAATCCTGATTCGCGCAGATGTTAAGCTTGCTCCATCAGAACATTCTCGTCCTCAAAAGCCTCGAGCAGACAGGTGCAATTTCTTCATTCTCGGCCATTGGTTTTCGAGACTCCCGGGTTCTCACGCGTGCCCTGACCGGCCCAGAATTTCTTGTCTACCTTGTCTTCTGGCGCCCTCTGCCCGTGATCAGGCCGTTTCTCAAAGTCCTCGTTATGCTTTCGCACCTGTTTCAGTGTCAGCATCGGCAGCCACTTCCAAGGCTGTCATATTGGAGGAGTTTCCCGACCTCTTCCTTCTGCTCTCTGGATAGATGTTTTGCAGTGTCCACGCCGGGAACACTCAGGTTGCTTATCTTGGGCTTTGGAGCCCCATCTTGCGTCTTCCCCTTTTCTTCTGGGCTCGGCTTGTGTTCTGATTGCGTCTCGGAGGTCGTGGGCGGCCATTGGCGCAACAAGGTCTGATGGAATGGACGCAAAGGGGCTCGGCTAGCGTGAAGGCGAATAGCGGCCAACATTCGCCGCGAAATCATGGGCATTGGTGTGGCCGATCGCATTGTCGATGGGGTGGGAGATGTCTCAGAAAATGCTTTCAATGAGGCAAGAGAAGATAGAGACTGCTCGGATATTGCATCAACGGATCGAGCGATTCGAATCGGCTTTATCAATGAATGCTCCCCTCCCATTGCTAGGAACAAGTTATTCAGGGCCTGTGGCAATTTGACGTCAGGGGCAATGACATCATCAGGGCCAGCCTGCGCCGGAGCATGATCTGAAGCTACACGGGATGCATCGGGTCAATAAACATGCAGCAATTCGTCGACCTGGAAGCCGTTGGGGGTGTATCGATTCTCGGTGTATCATGCCGCGTCAGCTGTGACGCTCAATGCGAGCATCAAAATAGATATTGGAAGGCAATATCTTGCACGACGCGTCATTTCGAGGAAAACCGAGCTGCAAGTGAGTGGAGATTGTTCAAACCACAAATCAGTCTCAACGAGGTATCTCAATACAAAAACTCCAGATGCAATCTCAGAGAGGAGAGTTTAACAAACAATACGCCTGTCCGCCTCGTCTCAAGCAACGCCGGCGGCCCGCTGAAGGTTCCCAATCAAAGAAGAAAACAGAAAAAAAATCATAAACAAAAAAAGGGGGGGAACGGCTGCTACTCCCCTGAGATGCGAAGCACCAGGCTGCCCATGCCTTCTCCCTTGCCCCAGCTCTCATGCGCCTGCTTCACGTCCTCCATATCCCAGACCTTTTTGATCGGCACTGTGATCTTCCCCTCAGCAAGCCATCCCAGCAGCGTCCTTAGCTCCGGCTCGAACGTCTTCTGGTCGCGCGTGATCATGAAGAAGGCCGCCGACTTCTTGGACCAGAACGCCATGTTGCGCAGCACCAGCTTTCCCATCGGGACCCAGGGCGAGCGCGGCGCGCGGCCCTCGACCAGGCTGTTGAGGTTGGTCCCGTACGCGACGAGCGTGCTGGGCTCGCCCGCGCACAGCACCGCCCAGCTCTCGTCGAAGCTCTCGAAGCCGAGCGGGTCGAAGACGGCGTGCGCGCCGCCGAGCGCCTGCATCGCGCCGACCCACGCCTTGTCCGTGTACGCGAACGCCTGCGCGCCCTGCGCCGCGAGCGCGGCGTGGTTGCGGGGGGAGGCGGTGCCGTAGACCTCGGCGCCCGCGAGGCGGCACAGGTGCAGCAGGCCCTGGCCCACGGCGCCGCTGAGGCCGTGGATGAAGACGCGCTGGCCGGGCTGCACGCGGGCGTGCCGGTGGACCATGCCGTACGCCGTGGACCAGTCGAGCACGAGCGCGACGGCCTGCTGCGGGTCCGCGCCGGGGGGGACGGGGACGAGGTACTTCTCGGGGATGTTGATGTAGTGCGCGTCCGAGTCGTAGACGGTGAGGGCGCAGACGAGGTCTTCCGCGGCGAACTTGGAGCTGCCGGCGCCGTTGGCCCGGACGCGCCCGACGAAGCAGTACCCGGGCGTCAGGGGGGCCGATCTCTGGAACGGGTAGACCCCGAGCCTGATGGGTCCATGATCACGATGTCAGTATGTATTTTGTGAGAGCAGTGACACTCCGCAGATTTCACGAGAATAGATGGGTCGGCTGCTGCGTGGGCGCACCTCATGTTGATGTCGGCGCCGGCGAAGCCGCTGTAGAGGATGGAGACCTGGACCTCGCCGCTGCCCGGGGCAGGGAGCTCCTCCTCCACGATGGCGACGTTCGATGCGTCCCCGAATTTCGTGATGACGACTTTGCGATTCGTGACCGACATGATGGCTGATTCGAGATGCGAGGCTGTCTGACCGAGACGTTCCGAGTACAACAGAAAGACAGCGAATGAAATGCGGATTGAGGCCTTTATGCTAACTGTTCATCATAATGCCAAGAGTCTTGCGGCCTTCGATGACTCACTCAGGCCCATTACGGAAAGGAGCTCCAGGCGCAGACATACGAGAAATGCTGCGGTCGTTCAGCTATGTATCCACGCCGGAACCCTTCCCGAGCATCGCGAGCACTGGATCGCTCATATATCACGGTACTGCGGGGCGAGATGAGAGGCATTGCCACAAGTAGGACCCGCAAGTGGTGTCAATTGACAGCATCATAGCATTGGATGTATGGATCCCTTGAGGCGGAAGCTGCGGGCAATGGTGTAGGCCATGAATCGACGCCCTCGGGGTGAAAGGCCGGGGGGGGGGCTTCGCCCTGCTACTACTAGTGGGTTGGATGGGATCGACTGATCGCTTTTACCCGGGCGATTTCGATAGGTCGGGCCAAGCCTTGCATTATCTCAAAGAATCCTTGCCGCCATATGTGCGCCTTTCTTGTAAGATGGGAAAATTCCATCCCTATCAATGGGCCAAGGCACGTTGTTCACATACCGGTAGGCCAGCTGCAGCTTGAAGAGGGGGGGGGAGGGGGGTGTTGTTTTGAGATGGGCATTTACTGGGCCGTACAACGTTGATACATCACCGGCCGTGCCGGCATCTTCTGGATTTTGAGATCCTGCCCATCTCTTATTAGTCTTTGAATACTTGATCAAGAGGTTCTGAGATGAAGGGCACGAAACAAGATTTCAACTACAATAGCACCACTCTTAGGCTCGACTGCGTGTAGTACTTCGCCTCGGATTCTCACATCTCGTCAATCTCTGCCATACGCAAGATGAACTCCTTCTGAAGGTGCGCAAGGTAGCCCGGAAGCGCATCCTCGCTTCCCGAGACCAATGCCTGCTTCAATGCCTCGTAGAGGCTCGTCATGACTTTCCGCTGAAGGGTGGCTTTGTTCGACTCAGAGCTCCTCTGGCTGGCCTCCCTCTTCTGTCGCAGATCATTGGCGACCTCCTCTGCCTTCTGGATCACACTGGCAGGGAAGCCCATCGCCCTGGCAAGGCTGATTCCGTAATGCTGTTCGGGATCGACGGTCCCCGCCGTGGCTTTATATCGCATGATCAGCTGCGGTGTCCCATCAACAGCGGTCGACATGTCAGACTCCAGATGTAGGTTCAACACGTTTGAGCAGTTGTGGAAGAACCGAGTCAGCTCGACGAAGTGCGTTGCAAACCAGACGGATGCTCGGCTCTCGACGAGAGCCTCAGACATGGCGAAAGCAATAGCCAGTCCGTCCCGCGTGCTTGTACCGCGGCCCAGCTCATCGAGGATGACGAGGCTTCTTCCGTCGACGGTCTTGAGGATGAATGCCATGTCCCTCATCTCGACGGAAAACGTCGACAGACTTGCTTCAATGTTATCGTCGGTCGACACTCGCGCGAAAACGTTGTGGATGACGGGAAACACAGCATATTCAGCTGGAATGAAGGAGCCGATCTGAGCCATGATCTGCAACAGTGCTACAGTCCGTATGTATGTGCTTTTGCCGCTCATGTTGCATCCGGTCACGAGGTGGAAGCAGTATTGCTCTGTGGCATAATAATCATTGGGCACGAAGCCTTGAGTGATTGCCTGTGATCGTGAGCCTTGAGGTGAGGGACGCTGGATATAGAAACCAACCTTTTCCAGGACTGGATGTCTAGCTGCTTTGAGGGCAAGAGCTATGCCAATCTCTGGCCTCACATAGTCTCGAGACATGGCCAGCTGGGCGAAAGAGGCGATCATGTCTATGAATGCAGTTGATTCACAGACTTTGAAAAGATCGGGAACATGGCCCCTGAGCTCCCTGACTAGGCTTTGAATGACAGTGTGGCTCCGATTCACTACTTCATCAGAAGCGTCCGCAAGCCGTTGATTCAGCTTCACAAGGCCCAGGGTTTGGCACTCAATGGCTGCTTTCTTTGTAACGACATTGATCAGGACATCAGGGGGCGCCTCGTCCTCGATGTCACCCGTCCGGATTCGTAGCCAATACTTGCGACCGTTGTCAAACTTGAGGTTGGCGCAAAACTTGTACTGCTCTGAAAGATGTCAGCAGGGAAGACTGGAGTTCTTTGAATCAGAACATGTACCATTTAGCTCGGCCACGTATTGGTGGATCTCTTCGGTGAGTTCTTTGTAAGTCCTTCGAGCTACATCCAGCATACCGCTGATGCCAGACCGGACGGCGAATGCTCTCTGATTCCTCAGATCCAATGGCGACTTGGTGTAGGTCACGTCTGGCTCTATCACTCTTCTGATGCTGCTGAGGATGGGGACCGTGATCTCGGGGCGGCAGATGTTGCGACTGTGGACCAGGAGATGACTCTGAGCTGGACCAAGGGCACGATGCAACTCGGGGACAATCTCAAGGAAGGTCTTCACCATGAGGACTTGTGTGATTTGCTCCTCGAATTCAAAGACGGTAGAGGCAGGATTGATGGTGATGAGCTGCAAGGGTCAGCCGAGATTCTGACAAAGTAACGAATTCACGACTGTACCTTCGTCAAGAGCTTCTCTGTATCGTAGAACGACTTGAGGACTGCGAGGATCAGCATGAGAAGGTAAATTCTGAGCTATGTACGAACCCTTGCGAATATCTCGAAACATCTCTTCCTTGCTCACCATCTCCTCGAGGGCATCGTGCCGAGGCCGAATCACTTCCGGGCTTGTCGGCGGTTGAAGCACATTGCTCCTGAGCAGTCGCGCACCCATTGGGGTGACGGTTTGATTCACGAGGCCAAACAATGAGTCCTTTGACTTGGGGTTCTTCAGATTTTGCATAATCTCCAGGGATTTGATTGCCGAGATGTCAATCATCATGGTATTGTCAGATGGCTCGTATTTGATGCGCAACGAGTGAGGAGCAAAAATGGTCGAGAAATGTCGTTCGATGTATTTCATGATCTGCGGCTTGGCCATCAGCAAAGAATTGCTGCTTGGGGAGGGAGGGAGGGAGGGAGAGAAAACGGGGTAGACAATCTCACAGCTGAGAAGCATGGAACTGCATAGAATCTGCCCTCCAGGGCGACCTTGATGGGTTCGATATCACTTTGAATGCCCAAGCTCTGCAGATAGTTCAGGCCTGCAGCCTCTGACCAGGCTGACCGTTCGAAGACGGCGATTTGCGACTCAGGGAGGAGGTCATCCACGAGCAAGTAGAGGCTGCTTGGCTGGTTGGGAGGGCACAGGGTCGCGGAAAAGACGATGCGGGAAGGGCAGGCCATCCGAAGCTTGTGGATTGTCTTGACGTAGGATTGATTATCACAGATCTGGCTCAGCACGACTTCCCCGAGGGTCATGTTGAACAAGGCAATCCCGACGAGTGGAGAGACCTGGCGAGCTTCACTGACTGCGCAGATGATGTCGTGGGCCTCACTTTGGCCGAGGACCGAGGGGGTGGCCGTACGCATGCGAGATCTGCGACTCGAAGCGGTGCGAGGCCGCGAGAGGCTTGTGCCAATGGTGGAAACGGGAGATGCGTGCCGCAGTCTGCTGCGAAGCGTCTCTTCCCCCTCACTGGCGTACCTGTCCGCAAAGCCATCCTGGGACTCGAAGTCGTATATAGAGGACGGGCGGATCGACGGACGAGTCAAAGGGGGGGAGCTCGGGAAGTAGGCGGACTCTGAAGACTGGAGCCGCAGAAGATGCCGCGAAGGCGTTGGAGTTGAGAACGACATGAGAGAGAGGTCGAGTGTCGGATCACCACAGATCGAACTCGTCGCAAGCAAACACCAGGCATCATGGGATGGACGGATTGACGTTTCAATCACAGAACGATGCCCATCGCCAGCAGCAACTCCGGGTTCCCGACGGGATTTTCATTTTTTGCCAACGTGTTCACAATTTTGGAGACGGCAGGAAGAGGATTGTGCGTCGATTGATGGTTCCTTCCTGGCACCGAAGTCCATATGTTCCATTTGGACGATGGCTCTTGCCTCGAAAGTGAGGTGAGAAGTCGAGGGTTCGTGTTGATGAGATGGAAGGAGCCGTGGAGTGCAATGGTCTGAGTCTCACCGCGGACGGAGCTTCGAGGGTTAGGGTTGAGAATGGTTGGCTGGACCCTTGGAGTTGAAAAGATCAATCGACATGGAGTTAATGGGCTTGATCGCCCTCGGTGGCCGCACACAGCTCAGCAAGTCCGTTCAAACCCGCCAAAGGGCTTCGATCCAGGACGGATTCTCGATGAGAGGGTCACTGCCAGCGCATCAATTGATTCCAGCACTTCAGTGGAGTTGATGTTGACGTCGACGTGCAATTGATCAAATCGTGCCATTGGATTCAATATGTACCTAGTATGTACATATGTGATTCCATCAATGATTCCACCTTACATAGAGCTACCCTGTAATCAAAAAAAGTCAATGGCGGGCGGACCACAATTCAATGATATTCATCTCCGTCAGGCCATTGAGACCTCAAATCGTTGCGCCCTCTCTCCCTCTCTCTCTTTTTTTTTTCGTGTGGAATTCACCGCCCTACCTTGGAGCGGTTTAGCCCAAAACATCCACAATCCCCCCATCTAACCCACGCTCCATCACGCTCCATCGCGCTCCCGACTCCATCCCACTTCCACAACTCCCACCAGGTCCGGGGGAAATTCACACGCCCCCATTCGGCATCCCGGCGAGACGCGTTCATCATGTTCGGGATCCTCGAGGCAGTGGCAGTGCCAACTACCGGCATCTTCAACACCTACGAGGACCTCATGAAGGATCTCAACGGCCGCATGGAGAAGGAGGGCTACAAGATAGTCAAGGCCAGGAGCCACCGGTCGAGGATGGGCGGTGCCGACATCCCAGGCAACGAGATAGTCCGCTGTGATCTGGTCTGCGATCGCGGCGGCCGGCCATACAAGTGCATGGCCACGAAGCACAAGACCACCACAAAGAAGACAGACTGCCCCTGGAAGGCAAAGGCCGTCAACCGCAAGACCGTTGGCGGCTGGGTCCTGACCGTCTCATGCGACCAGCACAACCACGCCCCGGGCACCCCCGAGCCCCCGACCCCCTCCGAGGCCAGTGACGACGAGGCCAACAACGTCGAGGAAGAGCTGGGTAAGCCAATTCGCTCAATTGCCTCCCCCTCCCCCGGACTGTGCTGCCAATGGTGGGCTGAAGGGGAGGAGGAGCAAGAAGAAGAAGGGGAAGAGGAAGAGGAAGAGGAAGAGGAAGAGGAAGAGGAGGAGGAGGAGGAGGAAGAGGAGGAAGAGGAGGAGGGAGCACAAGAGGAGCAGGAGCTGGAGAGGAGGCAGGGTGGGGGGCAGCGGGACGGGGAGGGGAAGGTTTCAGAGAGAGACTGCCTGCTAAACGCTCCAGATCTTGGCCCTCGACCCGACACCGAGACCTCGACGGCGATGCAGCTCGCGGGCGTCTCCGAGCCGAACCTCCGCCTGACCGGGGACGCCTTCCACCAGCTCAAGACAGACTACCGCAAGATGGCCCAGCCCGATCGCCTCAATGCCCTGGCGCAGCTCCAGCTGCGGCTGGCGGCCATCTACGCCGTGCAGAACGAGGACTGGCAGCGCCAGCGCAGGCAGGAGGCCCAGGACAAACGGCATCAACAGGTGGACCAGACCCGTAAGCAGACTGCCTCACAGAAACAGCGGATGCGACGCCAGCGACGGCAGACAGAGCCGATCCCGCAGCCGGACGTCTCCCAGCAGCCTCTGCCCCAGTCCCTGCCCGGACCGCAGATGCAGCAGGATGCGCAGGCCGCCCAGATCCAGCCGCTGATGCAGGACGCTCACTTCCAGCTGGGCCCGGGCTCCGGCCACGCCCAGGCGCCGCTGGCCGAGATGACGATGCAGCAGTTCCAGCACTTCTCCAATCCCCCGAAGCAGATGCGAGGCCACCGGCCAGGCATGCCAGGACAGCCAGATATCCAGCAGTTATAGGATGAACAACCCGGATCGCCGTTGGCCGCCACCAGATCGGAGTAGCTTTGTTTTTTTCTGAGAGTTGCCAATAATCAACGTCTACCTCTTGTCTGCTGAGTCTTCCCTCGTCGTCATCGTCGTCGTCGTCGTCGTCGTCGTCGTCTGCGTCATCTGCGTCGTCTTCGTCGTCGTCTTCGTCGCCGTTCTCGCCGTTGCTACCGCAGCCGCCAGTCCCAGAACGATAACCACTACCAGTAGACTAACCTCCCAGGGCGCAAATCTACGAGTCTAGACTCCAACATCATTGCCTTCTGGTGCCTGACTGCTTCAATCCCGCCTCTAGGGAGAAAAAAAAAGATGGCCGCTTGAGATGGCCTCGATATCAGCCCCACATCTCTGCTCACCGCCCAAATTTTCCCAGATTTTCTGCCGGATCCGCCCCACCTCGACTTTTGATGCGATAATCCCAATCAACCACCATCACCAGATGATTGCCTCTACATTCCGGCCATAGAGTCCCACGTAATTGTTCCTTGATAGAGTCATTGTCATTGCCATTGTTTTGTGCTTCCCTTTTCTTCTTCTTCTTCTCCTTCTTCTTCTTCTTCTTCTTTTCTGGCCCGTCTCTTCTCTTGCGACCATGGCGACCGTGGTCCCGCCCCCCTCCAAACGCCAGAGGCGCGAGGACCTCGAGCGCAGCAGGGTGCAGCAAGATGTCACAGAGCTGTCGGCTGGTCCGGCCGGGTCATTCAAGGCTCGCTTCCTCGACGGCGATGGCAACCAGATGGCCGACGTGATCGAGGTCCCCCTCGCCGATGCCTCCGAGAAGAACCTATCACTGCTCCTCAACACCCTTCTCGCCAGAGTACGTCCCAAGCTGTCTCCCTTCCCAGTCCGTGTACTTGTGAGGGACCAGCGTCGCTGAGACAAAGACCGCCGCAGGAAAAGGAAGAGTTCCTCCCCTACCGCTTCAGGATACACATCCCCGAGACCGACATCGTCGTCGACCAGTACCCGACCGACCTGCTCCAGCTCCTGCGCAGCCATGGCATCGAGAACCCCTTCGAGACGACGGTGACGCTGAGCGCCGAGCCGCAAGCCGTCTTCAAGGTCCAGGCCGTCACGCGCATGTCGCACAGGATACCCGGCCACGGCGAGGCGATCCTCACGGCCCAGTTCAGCCCCGCCAACAGCAGCTGGCTCGCGACCGGGTCCGGCGACAACACCGCCCGGATATGGGACGCCGAGACGGGCACGCCGAAGCACACACTCGCCGGCCACACGCACTGGGTCCTCTGCGTGTCCTGGTCCCCCGACGGCAAGCGCCTCGCGACGGGCAGCATGGACAAGTCGGTGCGCCTCTGGGACCCCGCGACGGGCAAGCCGGTCAGCCCCGGCGCGCTGACGGGCCACTCCAAGTGGGTCACCAGCATCGCGTGGGAGCCGTACCACCTCTGGGCGGGCGGGTCGCCGCGGCTCGCGAGCGCCAGCAAGGACGCGACGATCCGCGTCTGGCAGGTCAACACCGGCCGCGCGGAGCACGTCCTCGCCGGGCACAAGGGCAGCGTCAGCTGCGTCCGGTGGGGCGGCGCGGGGCACATCTACTCCGCGAGCCACGACAAGACGGTCCGGGTCTGGAGCGCGGACAAGGGCACGCTCGTGCACACGCTGTCGGCGCACGCGCACTGGGTCAACCACCTCGCGCTGTCGACCGACTTCGCGCTGCGGACCGCGTTCTACGACCACCAGCCGACCCCGGACACGGAGGAGGGCAAGCGGCAGAAGGCCAAGGAGCGGTTCGAGAAGGCGGCACGGTTCCAGGGCAAGGTCGCCGAGCGCCTCGTGTCGGCGTCTGTGAGTTGCTCTCTGTCTAGATCGAAAATGCTCTTTCCAGAGTGTTGTCTCTCGTCTAACAATGACTCCCGCAGGATGACTTCACCATGTACCTCTGGGACCCCTCGCAGGGAACGAAGCCCGTGCAGCGAATGCTGGGACATCAAAAGGCCATCAACCACGTCACGTTCTCCCCCGACGGCAGCCTCATCGCCAGCGCCGCGTGGGACAACCACACCAAGCTCTGGAACGGGAGGTTAGTCGGGCCCCTCGGTCGGAAACAAGGAAGTGACGGGATGAACGAGCAGCGAGCGACAGATGACGGTGGCTGATTCCTGGGATCTAGGGATGGTAAATTCATCAACACGCTGCGTGGCCATGTGGCGCCCATCTACCAGTGCGCCTTCTCGGCGGACAGCAGGCTGCTCGTGACGGGCTCGAAGGATACGACGCTCAAAGTGTGGTCGATGGCTACGTGTAAGCTTGCCGTCGACCTACCCGGCCACCAGGACGAAGTATACGCTGTGAGTCCTCTCGTTTTTTCTTTTGAGAAGTCCACTGGTAAAGGTGCTGACGTCCCGCAGGTGGATTGGAGTCCTGACGGACAGCGCGTGGGCAGTGGTGGCAAGGACAAGGCCGTGAGGCTGTGGCGGAACTGATCAAGCGAGACGTGAGGGTTAGACACGGAGAAGACATCGATACACTCAAGACAGAAGAAGCAATCAGGGAGGCAGAGCGGCTCAACCGCCGTTTGCCGCTTGGGGCACCACAGGGCATCTTGCAGCCCATCAGGGCTTGAAAGGGCTCTGTCGCTGTTTGAAAGGGGCGGATGACGTGGCATAGCATCGCACAATGGATCAGAAGCAAGCCCTATGAGAGGCGCCCCGATTTGGAGGCAATTACGTCGCAAGCAATAGCAACTCTCCAGCGTTTTGGTTTTTCCCTCCCTTCGTTTTTTTTGTTGGGATGTCCACGGCCAATCGATTGCGGACTCTTCGAAGTGTCAACTATGACAGGGAAAAGGAATGGGAAGGATCATGAAGGCGAAAGCAGCGATAAGAAACCTGATCCGGGGGTCGATCTGGCGCGGAAGGACAAGGAACTCACGCTGATGCGTACTCGTACGGACCGATTACTCTGGGAGAGCGCAAAGGTCCTGGGCGACGAGAAAGTCCCGACGACGATTTGCCACGAAGAATGAATGGATGGGATGGGCGGTGATTGCGTGCTGTTACACGGGCGATAGATTGCCTCGTACAGGTACTCGGATCATCTGTCCTGAAGGATGACAATTGGCGAAAAGTCAACCCTCGGGACATGACACCATCGAGATTTTGAATCCCACCTGCTGCAGTAGGTAGAACATGCGTGCGGACATGACGATGATGAAGTTCGTGTGCAGGTCATGGACCGGTGTTCTGTACTGTAGACAAGGATCGTAACGTTGACAAGGTCATTGCCGCGTGCTGCATTCGACAGAAGATGGGCCGTAAAAGGGGCCATTGCCACAAGGTCCATGGCAATTGCCTCGCTTCATGAGGTTTGCGTGCTCGCCGCGTGGGCGAAACGGTGGCTCATTTGTAAGGAGTACAGATCCAAGCACGGTGTACGGAGTAGTCCGTACTCGTACTATCAAACTCGTGCGAGTGCGATACGGGGTAAGCATGTGCTGAGAGACTGTGGTCGTCCATGACGGCATTCCTGCGAGATCGGGATGGTGCGGCGGGTCTGAAAGACCGAAAGGGTTCTGGTTGATGGACCCGTGCCGGAGAAGACATGTGTGATCGACAGGGCCAATGGCCATGGTGGGCGGCACAACGTGGGCGACGGACGGGAGGGGGGCCACCATTGACCTTCCTTGTTATTAAAATCCTTGGCCCTCAAGGTGGAAGCTCGTCAAGGCGAAGGATCAAGAGACTGCCTGTGACTGCTCCAGATACTGAATAGAAAAGGGGGTCCTGGGCGTGATTAGGGCCAGTGAAAGGGTCAACGTTGTGTCGAATCTGTAGCGAGGAACGAGGAACTCAGCAGCATCTTGGAGGACCTGGCCAGAAGCTGGGGAGCGGTGATGGGTTACTGCGCGGGGAGCGGGATGGCGGACGAGAAGTCGGTGGAGGGGCATGAGAATTGGCCACGGGGTTCGGGTTTCCGTGAGGCTGCATGCAGGCGAGACAAGACGGGGAGATCTAGGCTTTGCTCGATGCTTGGCTTTGCTACCTGTACTCTGACTCGTAGAGTCGAGGATGTCAGCTGAGTTATTTCAGGGAACAAACAGTACGTCCACGACTGGAGATCAGGGACAGCCTAAGGGTGAATCGCGAGAAGGGAGCACGAACGATTTGATTCATGGCAAAGGGGACCCGATCAGGGCCGCCGGCTTCTTTGCACCGATGACGATGACGATGGGGCGAAGAGGTGAGTCCGCGTTGTACTCGTACCGATACTCCGTACGAGTATGTACGAGTACAAGACGGCGGCCTCCAGGGCCTTGCGAGTACGAATACCGTACGGTGACACCTCTGACAGGAAGTGAACCACTGTAATTGTGGTGCCGCGAATCTTGCCATTTCCTCATGTCTTCCCCGGCCGAGTATCCGAGTTTCAGACAGTGCTGTCCTGTAGCATTCAATGTCAGTACTCGCAAGGATCGCCACGGGCAAGGTGAGGTCGCAGCAACTCGCAGACGTGCCCCGAACAGCTCGGCAACTGACCGGGATGCGGGTCCCAACATCACTACTGGTACTCCGTAATCCAGGCTCACGGGCCACAGGCTCTCACAGGCGTCGTCATGGGCCGGAGCAGCGACTCCCACCAGAGCTACTGCAACCGCAAACAGTGGGACGAGTTCGGCGGCTTGGGCGACCCGGGGCGGAGTGCGTCGTCATCTCGCCCTTTGCAGCCAAGTGAAGCCGAGGCGAGTCTCAATCCGGGTCTCCTGACAGGAGCCTAAAGCCTGAAGGCCGAAGGGGTAAAGGTCCGAATCCAGGTGGTAGCTTTCCGTACCAAAGTATTATTGGGATAAGAGGGACTCGATAGTGTTGAGCAATGCTCATGCTCGGTGGCATTGATCGCGACTTTGAAGATGATGGAGTCAAAAGGAAGAGGCATTTTATTTGGACTGGTTTGAGGCCAAGAATCCGGTAATGATTCGCTCCTTCCGCCTGGCACGTTGCTTGAGTCATGCCTTCCGCGCGAAGAGAAACATGATCCCTCGGCCTCGACTGTAAGAGGCAAGAACTGGAACTTGAGGGCAGCCGTGCCTTCCATGTGGTGTCGGCTCGAGACCTCCACGGCAGGAAGGACCTCCTACCAGGTAGTACTATAGGTAGGTAGTACTCCGTACCTCTTCTCCTTCTCCTTCTCCCACGAGCTCCGATCTAAAGCAGGTGAGGCAAGAGCAGATTGAAGTTGTTTGTCCTGCTCCTGCTCCTTTGCTCCGTCCGTCTGAGTCATCGACGCTTTTCTTGAGTGAGTCGAGTCTTTTCGCCTTGAACTTGTTGAACTTCAACTCAAACTTGAACTCGAACTCCAACTTCAACGACTCACTCTGCCCTCAAGCTCTACTACTAGATCTACTACCTCTAGACCCGGGCCGTCTTTCGCCCTCGGGCCAGACTCGCCGGCTTTCGTGTGACGCATGCGTCGATTTTGATCATCCTCTCTCTTTTCCCTGAGCTTCTGATCTCGTCTGCGATCCATCCATCCATCCATCGTCCGTGTACGAGTACTACTTAGTACAGTACTCATTGTACTTGTATCGCCCAAACCCTTCTGCTCCCGCCGATCCCTGCTCGATACGTTCATCTCAGCCGATATTCTCCGAGGGATTTTGGTACATTGGTAGAGACGCCTTTGAAAGTTTTTTTTTTCCCTCTCACAAAGTCTTGGCTTGTCCCGGTCGGAAACTTGTCACCCTCAAGCTTTACCCGCGCACTGGGTCAAGGTACTCTCCCCCAATTCGGTACGAGATAGCACGTGCTAACCCGCCCATAAGATCAGGTTTCCTTAGGTTGGACGCTACCTGCTCTGCCCCGTGCGAGCTCCGCCTCCTGCCACACGCAACTCGCAACTCGCAACCTGCAGCTTTTTGCAGCTTCGCATATCCGCCATTGGCCGCTTTTGCATCACCTGCTTCTACGGAGAAGTAGCTCCAGCATTTCAAAACTTCTCCCCATCTGCCGCGACTCGTCTCCCTGCTTCCACATTCTCCAAGTCTTTTCGACCCTCGCCTCCGTGTTTCAATCTCTGCTGCCCATCTCTGGCATACTGATATAAAGCCGCTCCGGACCTCGACGGCCTCCAATTTGCTCTCGACACCTCAGTACTCGTACCGTACGAGTTACCCGCCGTCTTGGGCTACGTTCCGTCACACTGCAACATCGCCATCCCAACCGTCACGGCCCATTCACCACTCCGGCCACGTCCGTCCATATGCCTGTGCTATAAAGGAGCCTCCGATACCCCCATCTGGGAGCGGCCTGAGTTCTTTGCTTGGACCTCCTCCTCTTCCCCAATCGCTTTCCGGCAGTCCTTCGATTGATCCGCCACCGGCGCAACACAAAGAACACGGCACCTCGTCTCGACACCCAACATGACCGTCTTCATTGCCTCTCTGTGAGTCCATGAACTGGCTTGCGCTTTCCCATTCCAGCAAGACCTCGGCTTCGACCTTTCTGCTAACCAATGCTCAGCTTCCTCCCCAAGACCGTCCGGTTCTGCCTCCCCGGAGGCCCTCCCGGTCACCAGAGGTCCCTCTCCAAACGCTACCCCAAGGACTTCCCCATTCCGAAGCCTACCTCTGCTCCTTCTGCCGAGACGCAGCCAAGCCTTTTCACGCCACAGCCCGACATCACCCCTCCACAGACTCCTGTCGACGTACCCACGTCGCCCGATCCGTTCGCGAACGAGGATGGATTCCGCATCCAGTTTCCCCACTCCGACAACTCTCCCTCTGACAAAGGCCTCGAGGCATGGGGTGGCCGTCCCGATCTGCCCCGATCGAGAGCCAACACGCCTCCCCCGGCCGATATCTTCGAGGGCGGACGCATCAAGAAAAAGGCCGAAGAGCTGGGTCGCCTTGGCGTCCTACAGCCCAAGCCTCTGGTCCGCAGCGAGAGCCACGACCAGGTCTTCGCTACCGCCCAGTGGCGAGTCGTCAGCGCCGACCAGGGAAATGGCGGCCTTCGTAATGCCGCCGAGGCTGCTCGCCGCAATGGAAGTCTAGGCGACTACACCTGGGTTGGTACCCTGGGAATGCCTACGGATGCCCTCGAAGGCACCCAGCAGAGGCAGGATATCGAGGACACACTGGCCAACGAGCACGACATGCTCGCCGTCTTCCCGTCAGACAAGGATTTCGACGGTCACTACACCCATTTCTGCAAGCAGATCCTCTGGCCTGTCTTCCACTACCAGATCCCTGACAACCCAAAGAGCAAAGCGTACGAGGATCACTCGTGGAAATACTACGTCAAGGTCAATCAGGCCTTTGCCGACAAGATCGTTCAAAACTGGAAGCGGGGAGATGTCATCTGGATCCATGATTACCACCTGCTCCTCGTCCCTGAGATGGTTCGCAAGAAGCTCCCCGAGGCTAAGATTGGCTTCTTCCTGCACGTCGCCTTCCCCTCCTCCGAGGTCTTCCGATGCCTGGCCGTGCGAAAGGAGCTCCTCGAGGGCATGCTGGGGGCCAACCTTGTTGGCTTCCAGATTCAGGAGTACACCCGCCACTTCCTGCAGACCTGCACCCGAATCCTCACCGTCGAGGCCACCACCGAGGGCGTCCAGCTCGAGGATCGTTTCGTCGACATCGTCAGTCTCGCCATTGGTATTGACCCCGTCAGCCTTGACAAGCACCGTCAATCGTCCGAGGTGAACAAGTGGTTGAACATCATGCAAGATCGCTACAAGGGAAAGAGACTCATCGTGGCCCGAGATAAGCTTGATCACGTTCGCGGTGTCAGGCAGAAGCTCCTCGCGTACGAGCTCTTCCTCAACAAGAATCCCGAGTGGCGCGAAAACGCGGTCCTCATCCAAGTCGCCCTTTCCTCGGGCGAACCGAGCGATCTGGACGCAGCGGTCTCGGATATTGTCACTCGAGTCAACTCCTCGTGGGCCAATCTTGCCTATCAGCCCGTCGTCTATCTGAAGCAAGACATCGACTACGCCCAGTACCTTGCCCTCCTGACTATTGCCGACGCTCTCATGATCACCAGCCAACGCGAGGGCATGAACCTCACCTCCCACGAGTACATCTTCTGCCAGGACGGGACCGTCTTTCCAAACAAGAAGCATGGCTCGCTCATCCTGTCCGAGTTCACGGGAACCTCGTCCCTGTTTGGGAAAAACGAGCTATCGGTCAACCCTTGGCACTACCGGCAGTGCGCAGATGCCATCAAGCAGGCCCTCGAGATGGGTGACGAGGAAAAGACTCGGCGCTGGACGAACCTTCACGAGCGCGTTGCCCACCAGACGGGCGCCCACTGGTTCTCCGAGTTCATCGCGCGTCTCGACCGGGCACATGACGAGCAGCACAAGAGGGACCAGACGTCGATCCCGCGCCTGTCTATTCCCGTGGTCTCTTCCAAGTACCAGAGATCCCAGCGCAGACTGTTCGTCCTTGACTACGAAGGCACCCTCGTCAGCTGGGGCCCCGTGAACCAAATCATCCCTGTCAGCCCTCAGAGGACCCTGGACACGCTCAACGACCTCTTGCTTGACGAGCGCAACACCGTCTACGTCATGTCCGGCCGAAGACCAGAGGAGCTCGACCGTGTCTTTCGGCGTGTGCCGAACCTGGGTCTCATTGCCGAGAACGGATGCTTCGTCCGAGACTGTGGTACGGAGGAGTGGGTCGAAATGGCCGATTCCTCGCGGATCGCAGACTGGAAGCGATCGGTCAAGCCCATCTTGAGGTACTACCTGGAGCGGACTCCTGGCGCTCAGATCGAAGAGCGGCATTGCAGTCTGCTTTTCCACTACAACAACGCCGAAGATTTCGAGGCGGCGTCCCGCCAAGCCTCGGACTGTGCCAGTCATGTCAACGACGCCTGCGAATCGCAGCGCGTGCATGCGCTGGCCTCAGATGGCGTGGTCCTTGTCGAGCCCATGGAGTGGACGAAGCGCACAGCCGCCCAGAAGGTCTACGAGGGCCAGAAGGCAAGGCTCAGCTCCGAGGGTGGCGAGGAAAATGCCTTTGACTTCTTGATGATTGTTGGAGATGGCCGCGAGGACGAAAAGGTGTTCAAGTGGGCGAATCGCCTGGGCGAGGAAGGCAAGGTCCAGAACGTCGTCACCGTGAGCTTGGGTAATAGGAGTACAGAGGCGGCGGCCACATTGACTCAGGGCGTGAGCGGTAAGCATTCCCCCCCCCCCCCCCCTTTTTTTTTTTTTTTTTACCCCTCCCCTTTCTCTGCACTCCCCCTCCCGTGTAGGATTGACTTAAGACCTGGACTGATAATATGCAGGTCTTTTAACGTGTCTGCAACGTCTTGCATCTTTGTCTTGAGCATATTGGGAATTTTCCTCTTCATTTTTTTTTCTTAGCGATCTGGCGTCACATTTATCGACATGTTCATGGGAGGCGTATTACGAGTTCTCTTTGATATCTCTTGGATAGAGGGGGTGGGAGACGGATGATTGCATCAAATTTTCATTTCCATGCTTATTGATTCACTTGCTTCGATTCCTTGTCCATTTTCTGTACCGGTACGACTCCGTACGCCGTACGGAGTTTATGATGCAGCATTCTCAATGGCGCCCGGCTTGACTTGTGATGCCGTCCGGCGACCGATCGGCATCACCTCATCGACTCCGATATCGCAGAAGGACCTCAACAGAGTCTCCATGTCTCTCCGTACGGATACTCCGTACAGAATACGGAGTAATGGCACGATCTGAACTGAGGCTCACGACATCCGCCTGGCTTACCGATCCAGACCGTCCGCACCCGGCTGTACATCGCCATCTCGGACTCCCGTCGAACATCTCCCGGGCGTGCTAGCTCCTATGATGGCTCATGATCCATCTTTTGATCATTGAATACCTAGATCGTTTCATTGTGTTCCAATTGACATCATGTAGGGACAGCCCCGTGCTGGGGTCAATTGATGTCATTTTCAAATGACATACATCAATATCAATTGCACGATGTGTGTTCAAGCTACCCTGTACTGTGAGCATCTCAAGTGGACGAGGTCTCCTCTACTCCGTACAACACGTGATGACGCTCGTGATGCCGGCCAACCACCCTCGGATCGCTGCCCCTCCTTCGCGCATCCCCCCTCATCGCAGACTGAATCTACTAACCGCACGAGTAGTAGAAATGCGAAAACGGTGCTATTCGGTGCTCCAACCACTACCGGTACTCCGTACGGAGTACTACGTACGAAATTCCAGCGCCCCCGGTCCCTGCTTCTAGGAGGAACTAGCTCCTACGAGTACTTGTTCGTGTGAGAGGCGAGGATGGGCGGCGCGTGCTCGCACTAACGACCTCTGCTGGTGCCGGGATCGAGCGCTGTCAGATGGATCCATAAAGGTTCTCCATACTTAGGATCTACGAGTACGAGCAGGACCCCCCAAAGCTGCAGCGCAAGTCCGAGATCGGGTGGGGTTGGGAGGCCAGATTGACTACGATGTGAATGCCGCGGCCGGAACTAACGGGCTGACAGCGAACCCAATTGGTTTTAAAACCTCTCCTTCCTCCTCATCTCGAGATCGGAGTCATTTGTGTTTCTTTCGTCTGGAAACTGCTCCTCTAATTCGATCGATCCCTGCGTTTCTCTGGTTTTCGCAGCCGGCAAGATGACTTTCCCTCCTCCCTCGACTACGACCATTGACTGGAGCAATGTGGGCTTCATGGTCCGCGAAGGTATGTCACCGATACCGAGCCCAACCCGAAGGTGCCTGGGGCCATTGAGATTGAGGTGTCAGGGAGCTAATGTCGTGTGTGTGTGTGTGTCTGTCCTCCCCCCGTCCAGTCCACGGCCACATCGAGTCGACGTACTCCATGAAGACCGGCCAATGGACGCCGCTCAAGTTCGTCCGCGACCCCTACATGCGCCTCCACGGCATGTCCCCCGCCCTCAACTACGGGCAGCAGGCGTACGAGGGCCTCAAGGCGTTCCGAACGCCCGGCGACGCGGGCATCAGCATCTTCCGGCCCGACCGCAACGCGGTGCGCCTGCAGCACTCGGCGGACGTGGCGTGCATGCCGCACGTGCCCGTGGACATGTTCCTGCAGGCCGTGCGCGCCGCGGTGGCGCTCAACGCGGAGTTTGTGCCGCCGCACTCGACGGGGGCGGCGCTGTACATCCGGCCGCAGCTGTACGGCTCGAGCGCGCAGCTGGGCCTCAACGCGCCGGACGGGTACACGTTCTGCGTGTTCGTGGTGCCGACGGGCGTGTACCACGGGACGCACCCGACGCGCGCGCTGATCCTGGACGAGTTCGACCGCACGGCGCCGCTCGGGTGCGGGCACGCCAAGGTCGGGGGCAACTACGCGCCGGTGCTGCGGTGGAGCGACCGCGCGCGGGGCGAGGGCTACGGGATCACGCTGCACCTGGACAGCGCGCGGCACGAGGAGATTGACGAGTTCAGCACGAGCGGGTTCATCGGGGTGCTGCGGGGCGAGGGCAACGACGACATCACGCTCGTCGTGCCGGACTCGGCGTGCGTCATCGACAGCGTGACGAGCGCGAGCGTGCTGCAGATCGCCAGGGCGTGGGGGTGGAAGGTCGAGAAGCGCCCGATCAAGTACACGGAGCTGCCGCGGTTCAGCGAGGTCATGGCGGCGGGCACGGCGGCGGCGCTGGTGCCGATCCGGAGCATCACGCGGCGGCGCTCGGAGCAGCTGCCGCGCGGGGACAAGGTCGGGTGCGCGGACGGCGAGGAGACGGTGACGTACATCCCCAAGGAGCAGGAGGATGCCGGCGAGGTGTGCTTGAAGCTGTTGACGCGGCTGAAGGGGATCCAGCTGGGCAAGGAGGAGGACGAGTTTGGGTGGCGATTCGCGGTGCAGGAGAAGGACAAGGAGGGGATCGAGGTGGTCTGAGGGGAAGAAGACATGTGGATCTCCCGGCGTGCAGTCACTGGTACTTGTATGTGTGATTGGAATAGATTAGATTCTTTAGATGGATGGGTGGATGAATGAAGCGCTGCATTTCCCCTATACTACTCCAACTCGCACTCGCACGCGCTACGGGTACGAGTTTTCAAAGGAGTAAACAGATGGGCTGTGACCGGTGGGGACCTCGAGATCAATGATCCGTGCTTTGAGGATCTACTACCTGTACAGGTACGAGTACAGGTAGTAGATGCCTGCTCGCGATGACGGATCAAATCAATTCAATCCCATGTGGGGAGGAGCCATTTAAATTGAAAATCCGGGGTAGGGCGTGCAGGGTCTGTTGGAGCCGATGTTGGAGGCAATAGTGCTCCTTTAGCGGAGTGATTTCACTCCACTGCCATCTACATGCTGGTAGAAAAATTGAAGACTCGGACGGCTAGTATGTATCACTCAATTTCCACCGTCTTTTGCTGCCTCAAGCCGTACACATCAATGCATGGCCTTGGTCATGTATGTCGTCCATACATCAATATCAATGTATTTGTGATCTCACGATGGGGTCAATTTCGAATGCACGTGCACATATGTAGGTATGTACATATGTGCTGAGACCCTACCCTAGACTTATACATACGGTGGCACCTTACCGAGTCGTAGCTCAAGTGGCAAAAACCCTAAAATCGGAAAAACCCTAAAATCGCAAAATCGTAAAATCGCAAAAATCGCAAAATCGTAAAATCGCAAAAATCGCAAAATCGCAAAAACCATAAAATCGCAAAAATTTATTACTAGCTATTTTATTTCTTTATAATAGCTTATTCTTTTCCCTTTAGTAATTTCCTCTTATTATCCCTTTTTAGATTTGCTTTTATAGAAACCTATGCCTTTGTTTTTATATTAGTAATAAATAGATAGCCTAATATATTAGTAATTTTAATAATTAATAAAAGAAAATCTAAGTCCTTAGGTATAATTATAACCCGCTTACTATAGATAGTGTAGAGTTATAGAGCTATAATAAATAAATATTTCTAACTCTATTATAAAAAGAAGTATATAGGGAATACCTTTAAACTAGGAAATAAGTATACTTTTATAGGCTTTTTATAGAGTACTAATAGCAGAGCTTTAGAAATGAACGCTATTAAGAAATATTTCTATGTAGTAGGTTTTTATAATTTCTTTGCAAAGCTATTAGAATAGAAGCTTTAGAATAAGTAGCTAAAGAGACTATTAAAACTTCCTAATCTTGCGGAGCGCTTGCGCTTATAAGGTATTAGTATTTATAATAATTATTTATAATAATTAATTTCTAGACTTACTATTAGCCTTAAAATAGTATTTTTTTTTTAGGTAAGGAGTTAGAGGAGTTATTATGCTTAGGAGTCTTTTCCTAAATATCTTCCCCTTTTTAGGCGCCTAAATGCCTTACTTTTAGGAAAATATCTTAGTACGCGCTATGCTTAAAATAAAGATTAAAAATAGGGAGAGATAAAAAGATAAAGTGTAATATATTATAAGGTAATAGTTTTTTAAGATTATTAAGAAAATAAAGATAGGGAGATGTAAAGATATAGAGAAATAGAGATGTAGAGATATAAAGATATAGAGATATAGAGATATAAAGATAAGAAAAAAGATAAGCGCTATAAAAAAAATATTAAAAGAAAAATAGGTATATATTTATTAAAAAAACCTTTTATTATATTTCTATTTTTTACTTACTTTAAATACTTTTATAATAATCCTTTATAATAATCCCTTATAATAATCCCTTATAATAATCCCTTATAATAATCCCTTATAATAATCCCTTATAATAATCCCTTATAATAATCCCTTATAATAATCCCTTGTAATAATCTCTTGTAATAATAATAAGATTATGTCTAAGCGCTAGATAGTATAAGGTTAGTCTATTTACTATAATTAGTATTACTCTTTCCCTAGAAAATATATAAAAGAGTCTACTCTTTACTACCTTTTACTAAAATCCTTTCTTTTTTCCCCTTCTATATCTAACCTAATTTTCTATATTAATTATAAGGCCTATTAAGGATATTAAATTCTTAAAACCTCTTATTAGCGCACTCTTTTATTAAGGCGCACTATATAATAAGATCCTTTGCTAGGTTAATAATTCACTTTTAAATCATAGATATAAATCTATTAGCAATCAAACATTAAGAAACTCTTTATTAAAATAGAGTTTATCCTGTTAATAGCAAATTAATCTTAATTACCTGTTTCTAATTGTCGCTGCCTTACTTAAAGCTAGCGAGGAATCGCAGGAAGATATTCTTCTTACTATAAACACCTCCCTTTCTAAAAAAGGCTAGTAATATATCTCCCTTACTACCCTAAAAAGGCTTTTATTATCTTAGGGTTTTTCTTAATTAGAAAGCAAAAACCTAGTAAATCTATAGCTTATTTATCGCATCTAATTTTATTTCTATTATTTTAGATATAATAATTTTATAATCCTTTGTAATCTTTAAAGGGAGGGCTATTCTATAATCCCTTAGCTAATTTGTAAAATTTACTGCTAAAATTAAATAAAGCGTTATCTATATATAGTTAAGGAATAATAAAATACCTTATAAAGAGCTGTAGCGTTCCTTTAGGATAATTTATAAAAGTTAAACGCAATTTAATTATTTAGATAAGGTTATCTTTATAACTATATATAATATAAAGGCTATATTCTTATTACCTAAAATTAGCTCTATAATGCTTACTGCTAATTACTCCTAGAAAAAGTTATATTATATTATCTTAGAAATTTTAGGCACTAAGGAAAGTTCTAAGTCCCTAGGCCGAATTTTCTCTAGTCCTTTAACAGATATAAGAAGCTCTTTCTATTTAGTTTCTTTATATATAGATATATTAATATATACTCTTAATATATTATCTAGTTCTATATTAGAAGATCCTATTTAACTACTATTAGTATATTAAAATAGTTCCTTATTATAGTATATTAACTTTAAATGTAACCCCTTTTTACTAGGTTAGATAAAGGAACCAAGACTCCTTTATAGGTAGCTGCCTAGGCTATCCTTATAAAATACAGGCTAGTAACTATATCCTAGAATAATCATATATATACTTAGGGGGATTAGGTTAGCTCTTACTATTTATTTAGTCCTTTAACTTATAATATTTATATTAAAAGCTAGTAATAGTAACTTTGTTAGAGCGCTATTAATAAATAGATTATAAGTCTTAAGGTCTTTTATTTACTATATTATATAATTATTATATAGGATTATTATATAGGATTATTATATAGGATTATTATAGGATTATATAATAATATAATATAGATTCTCTTTTATAAGCTTACCTAAAGCGCTCTCTTTATTAAGAATAAGCTATCTAACTAGATTACTCTTTACGCTATATATGGCGATTTACTTTAGGATAACTTTATAATATTTGTTAGGATCTAGAATTCCTATAAGATCTATACCTAAAAGAATTATTAGTATATTTTATCTAGATAACTAATTAACCTTTATAATTCTTAGGATATATTAAATTAGGGTGTTTGAATTTCTAAAGATAAAAGAGCCCTAGATTCTATTGCTTTTTAGGATATACTCTAGCTATTATAGGATATTAATATTAAGGGATTCCTTACTTAAGAAACTGTAGATTAGTGCTCCTATAAGTTATAAAGTCTTAGATTCTAGGAGGCAACGATTAAAAACTATTAGCAGCCCTATCTAAAGTTCTACCTTAAGCTTTAGGATTAAATTAAGAAATATTAGGATAGTTAATTACTACTATATCTTAAGCTTTTTCTAAAGCCTTATAGTAGATAAGTAGAATATATAAGTTATCTCTTACTCTATAGTTACCTATATACTAATAGCTATAGTATTGCCTTCTATAAGCTAACTTAATATAAATAAACTAGAGTCTATTAGGAGATAGTCTGCTAGAGGGTTTTTAAGATTGTCTTCTTAGTTTCTAGGAGGAGGAGATTAGTAGTAATACTTAATAAATTTTACTTATAATAATTACTTATAATAATCACTTATAATAATTACTTATAATAATTACTTATAATAATTACTTATAATAATTACTTATAATAATTAATCTAATTTTATATTAAAAAAAATAAATAACCTTAGAATAAGGCATTACGCTTTTAAGTGTTAAAGGCTAGCCCTTTTAAACCTTAAGATATAGTATTAGTCTAGACTGCCTGCCCCTTTCCTTTTATATTAAGCTTCTTCTCCTTAATATCCTTAATATTCTCCTTCTTTAAGCCTATAAGCTACTTAGCTATTACTTAGCTATTAATATCTCTAGTAAAGTTAAGATTAAATTCCTTACTTATAGTATATTTCTTTAGATTAGAGGGGGGGGAGGAAGATTTTTAGGCAGGCTTTAAGGTAAGGAAGTCCTAAATATTAGGTAAGTCCTTATCTAAGTCCACCTTTATTTTAGTCATCTTCTTCAGCTTATGCAAAAATTTAGAGGGCATTAACTTTCCCCTTAACTTACTTATACGCAAAGGTATACTAGATTTGCTTAATAATTTGGACTTCTTAGCAGGCCTTGCTAGCGTTTTGGTTAGCGCGATCTCTAGGGGCTGATTTACTATAATAAATTTATCCCTATAGAAGTAAAAACACAAATATATAATAACCCTTCTATCCTCTTAACTCTATTCTTACTAAACTCTTAGGTTAAGAAATATATTATTTATTATATTATATTTTCTAATCATAAGTTAGACTAGGACGTTTTTAATTATAGCTTTTACAAAGTACTAATCTAAAGCTTAGCTACTCTCCTATATTTAAAAATGTTTAATTTCCTTATATTAATTGCTTATAGTCTAAGACATTCGCTTAAATTTAGTATAGGGTATTAGAGTAAAGTTAATAGTATTTATAAATATTAGCTAAGTAAGGAATATAAGATATATAGAAGATATACTAATACGTAACGCTTACCTTAGGTAGAAAATGTTAGATTCTATATACCTAGCTAATATTATAGTATAAATATGAATTAGAAGGCTAAGCTAGCTATTAAAGGCATTGCGAACCTTTTACCTTCCCTAGATTAAATTAGAGGCCTCTTTTATAGTATCTTAAAAAGATTTAGTAATAAGATTACTAACTAAATTATAGTTTACTATCTTTAGCTTTAGAGGTTAAGGTATAGGCTATAGATATAGACTAAAAGTTTAAAAGGATATAGGCCTAATAAAAGGGGAGATAAAGCTTAGGCCTATACTGCTAATAGTACTAATAGCTTGCGGTATCTAGGGCGTTAGTGCCTAGGGCTTTAGAATAGAATTATCTAAGGTATTAGTAGGAGATAGGGATTAGTTAGAATTAGAGTTAAAGGAAATTATAATAGGAGTATTATTAAAAATAACCCTATAAAATGCATATCTGCCCTAGATAAGGTTCTAAGTAGAGGTATAATTAATTTTCGCATTCTTTAGATAGATTAAGCTTTCTAGTATAATAAAGGTTATTATAAGAGATAAGGTAGAATAAAGATTATATTAATATCTGTCTTCTATAAAGGAGATATTCTATCTCTTTATATTATTATAAAGAGTATATATCACTTTAAATACTATAATAAATAATATATAGAATATATTAAACTCTAAATTATTGCTCTTTATAGTATAGTCTTAAGCATTATCTTTCCCTTCTATTAATTATTATATCAATTATTACATCGATTATTATATCGATTATTATATTGATTATTATATCGATTATTATATTAGATATTCTATTAATTAGCAGGGGGATCTTTTCCCTAAAAATAGCGGTCTATAGGAAGTGGTGTAATCGCGACTCATTTAGGGCGAAAGGAACCTAATATAGGATTTAAGGCCAAGAGTCGGAGCTCTAAAATACACTTAGAGAGCCTAGATAAGCCTGTCTAGATGAGACTTTACATAGATAATACTATATATAATTAAGTCTTTATACTTATTCTATAGGTAAGGCTTCTTATAGTTATAGCTATTTAATATAGTCACATTTTTAAACATTATATAAAACCCTTAAACCTAAAGTATATTTATATATATATAATAATATTCTGTAATATCTTATAATACCCTTTTATATATTTAAGTAAATTATAATATACTATGGCGTTTTATAGTGTACTATGGTATACTACTACTATAAGTGCGGTGTACTATAATTGCGTATAGCGGCGACTATAGTATACTATAATCGCGCATAGTAGCGACTATAGTATATTTATTAAATGTATTAAACGCGTAAAATGTATTAAGGTACTCTGTAAATAGAGGTAATATTAAGTAGGGTATTATAAGAAGATTAATTTACTTAAAAGACCCTCTTTTTCTTTACTTAAAGACTAATCTCTTATAATAATCCTAAGTAATAATAAAGTATCTTTATTATAAGCGTATTATAAAGAATCACTTAGTTAATAAAAAGAGGCTAGGAGGCCCTGCCTATAAAAAGATCTAATAAATATATTAAAGATATTAGATTATATCTACCCCTTATTCTAATAACTTAACTAATAACCTCTCCTATAAGACGTTAAGAGATTAAAGTACCCTTAAGCCCTTTTTTATTAAATACTATAGTAATAGGGTCCTTAAGCCTAAGCCTAATAGGATTAAACCTAGGACTTTAGGAATTAAGTTTACCTTTATTACTTATTTAATCTCCTTCTCTCTTACTATATCTATTTTAATAGAATTTTTTAATTAAAAATATCAAGGTATCGCTTATATACTTAAGCTAAGACTATAGAACAGCTCTTTAGACCTTAGTCTCCTTACCTAAGAATAGCATTATAGCGATCAATACTATAGCTACTAAACCACTTATATCCCTAGCTCCTAAGGTAGCTAGGGTTATTCTAGAGATAGCGATTAAATCTCTAGAATTATTATCTCCTAAATATAAAGATACTATAATGCCTACTATTATTATAGAACTATATAGTAATTAAAGTGTAGTTAAGGAAAGCGAAGTATAGCCTATAGTATTAAATTTAGAAGCAGTGGAATCCTATATTGTAGGGGCTAGAAGATCCTGAAATTAATATATATCTTATAAGTCTTTCTCTTTCTACCTTAGCATAAGTATCCTTCTAAATATTTTAATTAGGTATATAAAGAAGGTTTTAGCGTGCTAATATTATAGATCTATTAATTTAACATTCTACTTTTATAGGCATTATTCAATAGATCTTAAGAAAGATAGGGATAAGTGTTATAATCTATCTAATAGCTACTAGGGTATTATATTAAGCTATAGAAGCTTTTCTTATTAGTCTCTTCTAATGTAAGTCTATCTTTACACCTAGAATACATTTCCTTCTCCTTAATTTACTTATATTATTTAGAAATAGATTTATATTTAGCATATATAGAAAAAGTTATAATTATACTATCTAATATAAACCTTATATAGGCAATCTATAATAGACTAGCTTATATAATTCCTAAGCTTACACTTAAGGATTATTAGGGAAATATACTATTAGAAAAATAAAAAAAGAGTTAAATTAGGATAAGGTAGAACTTATAAGTAATATCTATTAATTATAAAGATAATAAAAAAAGTAAAGTATTAGTAAGACTTTTATAAGGTAGTGGCAGAATATAGTAGAATAAAGTAAATTATTATAGATAATTATTACAATTAATTATTATACCTAATTATTATACCTAATTATTATAAGTTAAAGCGATTAAAAAAGACATATTTCTATTCAACACTCCTCTATTTACTATATAAATGGATATATAGGATCTAGGACCCGCATAAGTAACCTAAGAAATTACAAGTCCTTAATTATAACTATTATACATTTTACATAAAGCGCGCAAAGCTATACACCTAAAGTAAAGTATTAGGTTCTTCTTACAAATAAAGGAAGGAGAAGGAAGGCAATATAAATAAAATACTTAATCAATAATGCCTTATATACTTCTTAAAGGCTTTATATAGCTATTAAGTTATATCTATATTTTTTATTTATTTTTACAACATCTTATATAATCTACTAGCATAATCGTTAAAAAGGTACCTTTACAATCAAAAGATTAACCATTCTCTAGTATCTTTAAATCTCCTTTAATACCTTAGCTAGAATAAAAGTAATTAGTATATTATAATAATTAATATAATAATCAATATAATAATTAATATAATAATCCAATTTAATAATCCTATACTTATATACAGCTTTAAAACAGTAAATTAGCTTTTTCTTAGTCATGTTTTATCTTACAAGAGTCTTTGCCTATTATAGTAGACAGAATACAGGCTACCCATTATCATCACTATCATCATCACTATCATTATCATTATTATCGCCATCATCATCGCCGCCATCATTATCACCACTATCATCATCGCCGCCATTATTATCGCCGCCATTATTATTACCGCTATTATTATCGCCGCTATTATTATTACTGCTATTATTATCGCCGCTATTGTTATCGCCGCTATCGCTATCGCCGCCATCGCTATTATTATCGCCACTATTACTATTATAGCCCTAGCCATTATTAACCTAGCTATTACTATTACCTAGCGCGCTAGCTATAGCTAGGATCTGCAGCTAAGTTAATCCTATAGGGGCCTAGCTAGATATAGTATTAATTAATAAAAGATTAATAGGGAATAAAGATCTTAGGTATAGAAGAATAAAGAAGATAAATATTTTAATAAATATTAAGATAAACACTCTCCTATATTAATAGAAAAGATTATATATTAATTATATATTTAATTGCTATAATATAAATAAAGAATCTGTCTTAAAGCAGGAATCTAATTAGAAGTTAACCGCTAGAGCGTTAGTAGGAAAGTGCTAAGGAGAAGTAAATAGATAAGGTATAACTATGCACTATAATAGTACCTAATATATTTTCAGAAGGCAGCTATTAATAGCCTACCTTATAGTATCTAACCTACTATAGATTGCTATCTTACTTTTACCTTACTTATTTTTATATATAATATCTCTAACGCAAGCTTTATCATACCTATTTAACTTCGCTCTTATATTAACACTATACTAAGCATCCCTCCTATAATCCTATCTTTTTCTCTATTTATATTACCTTTAATTCTTTTTATTATTCCTTTTTTATAGGATAAAATATCTAATTATCCCTTAAGCTATAGCTATAGCCGCCTACCTAGAGCAGGAGATAGTAAGAAGCGTGTAAACGCTAACGCCTCTAAGAATCTATATACTAAAAAAGCGTAGCTTTAAAAAGAGGGCCTTTCCCTAGAGCAACGCAAGCTAAAGATAGCGAAGGCTTCTCTTAATTAAGCTATTCGCTGTGCAAAGATAAAGCTATATAGTATACTAGAGTAGCAGACTTTATCTCCTAAGCAATAAGCAATTAAGGATAAGAAGATCACGTTCTTTTATAATAAGAAAGCATAAGTTATGCCCTGCCCTATGTCTATTTACCTGCAAATATACTTATTATTTATAGTCATAATAAGGGTACTTATCCTAACTATTTCCAAGTTGTAGTAACAAACATATAATAATTAACAATAACTAGACTCCTTAATAATATAGTGGACCCTAAGTAGGAGGAGATTAAGCTTAATAAGGATAATAAGGTTAAAGCTAAGGAGAAATTCCGTCTTAACTATACCAAATACCAAGCCCTAGAGCAATTCGCGAAAAGCTAGTTACTAGGAGGTTAACAAATCTATATACCCTATCTAGATCAAAAGGTAGTAAGTCACCTGATTCCTATACCTGATTATTATATCTAATTATTACATCTAATTATTATATCTGATTATTATATCTGATTATTACATCTAATTATTATATCTAATTATTATATCTAATTATTACATTTAATTACTTAACTAAAGCTTATCTCTATTTTAGGCATCTAACACTCCTATCCTTAGTTATACCTATGTTATTCGAAATTTTAGTATTAGTAAGAAGAGGCTATAGAATATTAAAATGTTTTATAGTGCTAAAGGAGATATCTTTAAGATACTTAAAAATATATTAGCTAGCAAAGGTATAAGTCTTTATCTCTTGCCTTCTATCTATAATACTAATAATCTCTAGAAAACTATAATAGTAATATATACTAATATTATAGCTAGGCTATACACTTATTTAATAAGACTTTACCATAAGTGTAATAATCTAGAACATTTTTCTAAGATACTTAATAAAGAAATCTGGAATAAAGCTATAAAAAAGGGCAAGTAAATATCCTTTTATTCTTAATTTTATTTAATAGTAATTAATAATACTTATAGGACTCTTCTGCTAATTCTTAATACTTACTATATCTTTTTAAAGAATAATATCTTCTTCTAGAAGATAGTAGGAGTAAAGATTAAGGCCCTCTAACTATTATATATTTAAAAGCTATAATAGTAATTACTTCCTTTATATCTTAACTCGCTATATACTAACTATAGCGCCTTAGAACCTTTATATATTATTATAAGTTTTTAGGTTATACTGCCTAAAAAGTCTATATAAGGCATTAGCGCTTTAAAAAGTTTCTATCTACAGATAAAGGTTAACAAAGGGCCTATTACTTCTATAAAAAGAGAGGCTTTTATAAGGATATTACTTTCTGCTACTTAATACTAGTAACTCTTAGAGTTAGCCCCTTTACCTTAGTTAGAACATAATAATCTAACTAGGAGACCCTTCCTAGCCTAGCCTTTATATAAGATCTAGCCCCTGCTAAATAGAAGTACTTTAATAAGATTACTATATTCGCTAACTTAATAAAAGGATTTATAAGGTTCTAGAAGTATTGGCTATTAATTGTTAATAATTAGGACTAGAAGACTAAGAAGATAGCCTTAAAAGGATTCTTAAGAAGATTAGAATAACTTTAAACATTACCCCTATCTTTTATAAGAATTTAAAGTAAAGCTTTAGTTAAAGGGTAACCTTAGATCTTTATATAATAATTAATATAATAATCCCTTACTTTTACTCTAAAATTACTTTATAATAATTAATATAATAATTAATATAATAATTAATGTAATAATTAATATAATAATTAATATAATAAATATAATAATCCTTTGCTAAATTATCTATAGGAGATTATAATTTAATAGAAAAAAATTAGGTAAATTAAAAGGAAATTACTAAAGGGAAAAGAATAAGCTATTATAAAGAAATAAAATAGCTAGTAATAAATTTTTGCGATTTTATGGTTTTTGTGATTTTTGCGATTTTGCGATTTTGCGATTTTTGCGATTTTGTGATTTTGCGATTTTTGCGATTTTGCGATTTTAGGGTTTTTCTGATTTTGGGGTTTTTGCCACTTGAGCTACGACTCGGTAAGGTGCCACCGTATATACACATCTTGAAGCTCGATACATACCTTATGTTCACAGACGTGCACATGAAAGGCGCTGCATTTGTGAACAGAGCCAGGTCGAATGGAGAACATTGATCTCTCTTTCAGTCAGTGAATAGACATGGAATCCCCTCCATTGAGTCCATAATTTAGGATGAACATGTGAATTTGGAACAAGACTGCCGCCTCTTCGAATACATTGATACTCAAAACGCCGTTGGTATGAATCAACATGTACGAGGGGCGCACTTCGGCTAAATCAGGATCACGGACTGCGGCTTCCCATTTCGAGTCGGGAATTGAAATCGCAAAAAAAAAAAAGATGATGAAGTTGCAACTTCCACTTCCACTTCCACTTCCACTTCCACTTCCACTTCCACTTCCACCTCAGCATCAGCATCAGCATCAGCATAAAAACCTCGACTTGATCTTCAAACTCCAATGAAACATGGAGAGCTGAGATGAACAGAGGGACTGACGACAATGCAGGATCGATTGATGGAAGAAACGACATCCGGAAGACCTGCGTCAGATCCCCTTCTCCCAAGAAGCCATGCCGGGGCTTGGCATTCAGACAAAGACTGCTTGTTCATCCTTGGGCCGTTTTGACCAACGAGATATGCCGTGACTCGGTCTTCGGTCTTGGTGCTACCTCGATGACTGGGAGAGGAGGCAAGTGTCTCATGGACCTACCTTTCTAGGCAACGGCGCCTCTTGAGGAGCACTCTCCGACTATGCTGGCCTGTCAAACCAAAGAGCTGCCCAAGGCGGTACGCTCCGCGAAACGCTTGGCTGGGATCCTCGGAATCACAACTGCTCTTGAGCATCGGGTGCTGGGGCCTCTCGATGACGGCTTGCGAAGCTATAGGTCAACGATTACGCCTCGGGTCCGCGTGGTTCTCGACTGAGACGCACGTTACGCGGGATCCGGGGCTTGCTTGACCCGCCGGATGATGGGACTGCCGCCATCAAAGAACCACGGGCAAGACATCATCGCTACAGACCTGTTCCTATGGGTCTCGACCAGGATGGAAGCTCCACGAGAGGATAGCGCCCGAGGGAGGCACATCAATACCGGTATGGTGTCTTCGCCGCGAGGTGCAGGACGAGGGCATCATCCGGTCGACCAACATGATACCTTGGGGGAGGGGCAGGAGAGGCATGCTGGATCCAACGGGCCTTCATGCTCTCCGTCAAGCCCCCCTTCGGAATCGATGGTTGGAGACTTCTCGCGTCTCTGATTCGTCCCTGAAGAGTCGCTGCGACCGAGAAGCTCTATCAATAAGGGTCACGGGCAGACTTGCGTCCGGCGTTGGAACCAGATCAGACAGGAGCTTCACACTTTCTCACGAGCTCTCTAGAATGCCCTCTGTGGGATGAGGCATGACTGACTCAGAGACCGAATCGCGAGCTGGCCTCTCTCCCGAGCATTGGAGAATTTGCTTCCTCGCTTCCATCTGTCCTCCCGGGCGGGCGTTGGAGACTTGGTATGTAAGATTACAGGGAGCGGACGGCCCAAGATGACGACGACGTCAAAGCCGGCGACATTCATGACGAGGAAACATGCTTTACGCGCCATCTGTCTGTGCCAGGGTCATCGCATACTGTACATACCGGGTCCTTGGACAGGCGCCGTTGGTCGCCCTGACGCAGCGACTTTGTCTTAGCAGTCGTCTCCGGGCTGGTAGCCCTGCAGCAGACACTCAGAGGAGGGCCGGGGGGGGGGGGGGGGGGGGTGGCGGGTTTGGGGATTACCCTTTTGGGCCCCCAATAGAACAAGGGGATGGGGAAATAGGGTC
>NQYQ01000012.1:120248-133405 GCA_003055925.1 Escovopsis sp. Ae720 | reverse complement strand
GGGGGGGGTTGTCGCGCCGCAGGGCTGGGAGGTGATCACATGGGAGTTGCGAGTTCTGGCTCTGACACACGGGTACGAGGGATCAATGGATACACAGGGAGGAACTTCAAGGGCAGCTTTGGAAGGGGGGGGGGGGAGAAAGAGATTGCATTGAGGCTTTGTCGATCCGTACAGAGAAGTTACACACGCGCAGATTCGTAGTGGAGCCCTCCTCCTAGACCACGCCGCTCAAGCGACGATGCGCCCGCCCAGCCCGCTCATCCCCTCGCTCTCAAACGTCAGCGGGCCGCCCCCCGGCCCGCTCGCGTCCAGGCTGACCGTCACCCCGGCCCGGTTGCCCACGACGCGCACCGTCTCCCCCAGGTTGCGCAGGTCGATCTCGCAGCCCGCGCCTGCGCCGCCCTGGCCCCCCGCGTCGGCGTCGGCCCCGTGGACCTCGCGGATCTCGACTGTTGGGTACGGGAGCCACCCTTCCCGGAGGGGGATGAGCACGAGCGCAATGTCCGCCTCTGCGCCTGCGCCTGCGTCAGATGGCGACGGCGACGACGACGACGACGACGAGGAGGAGGAGGAAGCGGATGCGGGGATGACGAAGTGGCCCTTGCGCCGGCCGCCGAGGAGCCATGTGTCCGCCGGTGCGGAGACCTCGTAGCTGTACTCCTGGTCGTGCGCGGGCTGCGCCTCGGTCCGCCAGATGCGCGTCCATTGGAGGTGCAGGGTCGCCGCGAGCATTTGGTTGGTCCACACGACGGGCGTGCCGTCCTCGGAGTCGAGGATGCTATGCTCGGGGGTTGCGATGCGGATGTCGGCCGTGTGCACCATGCTGACGGACGGTATCTCCACGGGGATGAGGATGGAGGAGGGCTCCGAGTCGCCGGTGCCGCTGCTGCTGATGCTTTCGGGCACCGCGATGCGCGGGTTGCGCTGGAGCCAGACCCGGATGAAGGCGGAGAGCTCCGTGGCCGCATCGGTCCGCTGTCCGAGGACCCTCCCGAGGCCGTCGAAGTGGCTCTCCCACCTGATATCGTGGAGATGGCTCGTCGCGATCTCGCCCGTGAGCGCGGCGCGTTCGAGGTCCCGCGGCTGGACGCGGTTCCTGGCCTCGGAGAGGACCGAGGCCGCGACCAGCTTGGAGTACTGTGCCAGGGCCGTGCCCTCGAGGGCCTGGGAGAGGGACTGCCTGATGCGCTCCTCGACCTCCGTCTCCAGCACGCTGTACCGGAGCTTGAGGTACATGGTCCTCGCGGCCGGCCTGTCGCTGGGCTTGGTGCCCGGCTTCCGATTCACGCGGTAGAGCAGGCTGGCGGGCTGCTTCGGGAAGATGGTAGTGGTGGGCGTCGCAGGGACGCCGAAGGACGCCTCGAACAGCTCGGAGCCGAGCAGCTCGCTGTCGTACAGGCGCAGGGGACTCGAGCTCGCCGTCGAGACGTTGAACCGGGAGAAGAGCGACTGGTGCTTGAACACGTCCTGCACGTTGACTCCCAGCGCGAGCGACACGGGTACCGTCAGGGACTTTGCGACGGAGAAGGTTTTGCCGGAGTCGGTGACGTAGGTCGCCTCGATCTTGGCGGATACCTCCGTCAGGTCTTGCTCCATGGAATAGGGGAACTGCAGCGTCACCCGAGTATCACGCTCGATCGCTCCGAAGGAGAATACCCCTGACTCGGGTGGCTTGGAGAAGTCCACCGCGGAGTGCACAATCGTTGCCTCATTCGTCGTGAATCGGAGACCGCCCGTTGCTGGTTTGACCCGAATCTCGCAGCTTTGGATCGAGTTCCAGCCAGACGAGACGTTGAGCTCGAGGCTGTTGCTCTTGTCGAGGGATGTGTGTTTCGATGGTGTCAGTGTGATATCAAACGTGCTCGTGCGCTGGAACAGAACCACGTCGTCGTGCTTGAAGGCATCGTTCGTCTTCGGCGATGATCCGCCTGCGTCTCGTCCGAAATGGAGCAACAGGTTGGTCGCAGACAGACCGAGATACTCAATCTTGAACCGTCCGGCCACGACGGACTTCACTTTTGATCAGTAGACGTTTCTCGGCAGTGACCTCGGGATTGAAGAACTCACGTTGCAGTCGAGCTTCACTGTGTTCTTGCCCGGGACAAGGACAATGGCCCCTTCTCCCGCTTTCTCGAATATGCGCTCTTTGCCTGCCGCCCCATCCACGCTGACGATCCGTAGCTTGATCGAGTCCAGGCTCATCTGCTCCGGCAATAGACTGCGAAGTTCGAGGGACAGGGAGCACCCATCCTCGTTCTCATGGTACTCCGGAGGACCTGCGATGCCAACGTTGGTGAAGAAGCTGGCCAGGGGGGCCTTAACCTCGCTCGCCAGCGTCGTCGCTAGTTGGCACAATTTCTCGACGACCCCTTTGAGCTGCAGTGCATCCGAGAAATCAAGCCTCTGACCCGTTCGCGGGTGCCCCGATCTCGAGTGGAGTCTCTCCCGCTCTGCGGCGCAGGATTTGGTCAACAGCTTGAGCGCCACATTGACGTAGTCCACCTGAGAATGCATCTCATCCAGGCACTGCGCATACATGGCGAGCATGGCGAGCTCGAGCACATTCCATCCGCCCTCGCCGAAAAAGGGCGCGGTCAGGTTGAAATAGGACGCGGCAGTCTTGAACTCCTTGACGTGGAACTTCAACACCGCCAGATCTGCTATGCTCGAGTGCACCGCATGATCGTGGCCCGCCACCGAGTAGTGCCGCATCGCCTTGTCGGTGAGAATCTCGTATAGCCGGTGGAAGTCCTCCTCGCTGCCCGTCGCAGTGCGAAGGATGCGGTTGTCAATGCCGCGGACTGACGGAGACTTCCCCTCTCTGTGGGCATCATCATCTTCTGCAGAATCTGGCTCGTCCTGATCATCCCCCTTGATGTTGTGCTCTTCATCATTGCCTTGCTCGCCTTTGTCATCCAGGCTGACATCCTCCAGTTCGCCAATATCCGCCTCTCCGATGACGGGGGCCAGATCCCAGCCGTTGCTCCACCCCCACTTCTTCCCCAGGCCCGTGAGAACCGTTCGTGAGAGCATGTAAAGCTCGGCTCGCCGTGCTGCCAAGTCCTCGAGACCTGGTTTGACGAAGTGGCTCTGGGCACCCTGCGGCGGCATCTGTCGGCCGGGGCCGGGGAAGACACCCGGACTCGGCGGTGGCCGCGCCACGTTTGCCCTTACGTACAGGGACGAGTTTCGCGCCGGATGCATCATGGTCTTTGGCTCAGGGATGGATATCTTGGACTCGTGGCCGTCGCCGAAGGACAGAGTCGAAGGCGGGATAGGGAGTGCTTTGGTCGACGTCTGGGCGAGGATTTGCTGGGCCACAGAGAAAGCGAATGATGCCACCATGTTCTCGACAGTGTCCTCCATCCCAGGGCTCAGCTTCCTCGGACGCTTGCCTGTGGGTGTCGAGGTGTCCAGCAAGGCCGCTACGATGTCTCTTCGCAGGATCTGCGAGACATTCGGGATGAATTGCAGCGTCCGTTCACAGATTTCCGCGAAGACAGCCAGGTTTTCCGGTTCATCCTTTTGGCTCGGCGGCGGCGGCGCCAGGGGGGCCTCGCCGGTCAGAATAGACTGCTGCTGGCGCCTGAGCTTGGCGAGCAGCTCTTCCCTCGACGACACCGCATTTCCCAAGCGCAGTAGGAGGGCGATCTGCCTGGAGAAGATGTAGCAGCGGAAGTCGAAGACAGAGACCTTGTTCTCCATGATCATGTCTCGGTAGGCCTTCTTGATGGAGCTGATGGGGATCTCGTCGAACTGGCTCTCCTTGCTTGCTTCTCTCGAGTGCGCGTGAGCGGTATCTCCCTCGCCAACCTCGTCAAAGGTCATTTCGGCGAGGCCCGTCTCAGCGATGAGCTTGAGCTCCTTGGTGTAATTTAGCATGGCGCCGCCGTGCGCCTCGGGGGATCCTGTCTCGAGCTGCTCGTGGATAACGGCATCCAAGCCGACGCTGAGCTCGTCGTATCCGACCAACGCATCCTCGACGAGCCCGACGTTCTCGAAGCCCCTGGCCAGGCCTTCCTTGAGCATGAAGAAGGTGCAGAAGTTCCAGCCCGGCAGGCTTCTCTGCGCGTCCTTTTCGCGGATATCCTCCTCGTAGTTGGTCACTCTCATGTCGAAGGAGCTGAGGATGGAGCTCTTGAGCTTGCCGATGAGCTCGCTCCAGGCGTTCTCAGCATCCTGCTCGTTCTCGGTGTAGCCGGTGGGCACAGCGGGGACGACCCGCGGGAGTAGGTTGTATGGCACGTCGTTTATGCCGATGCGGATCTGAATGATGCGGTCCTGTGCGCCCTTCGCGGACCCGTTGAAGTCGGCCCTCAGCTTCTCCATGAGCGGGGTCGAGCCGGTCCGCCAGCGCGACGTGGCGGCCTTGTCCTGGGCCGCGCTGTCGGACTTGTGATGGGTCCTGGGCTGGGTGGACGCGACGGTGTTGGGGATGACGACGTGGACGATGAGCCACTCGAAGGCATCGTGATTCTCCTGGCTGCCGCCCTTCTTGGTCGAGGAAGCCGAGGCGTGCGCCTTGATCCATTCCCTGATCTCGGACCTCACGGAGCCCTTGTAGGAGTCGTTGTCATCGCAGCGCACAAGGAGGAGCTTGAGGTACGGCGTGGAGCGGATGCCGGGAATCTGATGCCTGCGCTGACCGCCGGCCGCAGGCAAAGAGAGCGAGACCGAGGAGGCGGCGGCCTCGGGGGAGCCGCCGAGGTGATGCAGACCGTAGCCAGTGTCTCCCAGCAGCCCGCCCGAGGTCGGGGGGATTTCCTTCCCATGGACCAGCTCGACGTGCAGCGTATCGATCGAACGAAGAGGCCCCGAGTGCGACTGCCAATGCAGGTTGTGGAGCGGCAGACGGGGGACTAGGCCCGGGGCGAGGAGCTTGTAGACATCGTGAGGATCGAAGTACTCGACTGTGATGGATGATGGTGGGCGTTAGCGAAAAGGGTTCTGAAGCGAGCAAGAGTTTGGGAATCTATGGTTTACCGGTCACGGTTGACGTCGAGGATTGCTGCTCCATTGCGACCAGGCCAACGTTGTATCGAACATCATCGACGGTCCAAGATGGAGCTCAATGCATTGGCTCGTCCGCGATCGCAGAGATGAAGCTGAAGTGGATTCTCCAAGATCCAGCCATCAAATCGAATCCAAACTCGGGCAACATACATGTACATGTACATGTACATCTTACCTTCAATGTCAAATATATGAGGTGCGGCCCAGGATTACCCTGGAGGAGGTTTGATAAGCCGTTATAGCGCCTTTCGGTTGACTCCAGCGGAGCTTATAGCGCCCTTTATCGCTTGGAACCCGCCTATGATCACTGGAGCCGCCACTGAGAAGAGGGCCTGAGCCGCCTAAATGCGCTGTAAAAGGCAGAGAGGACCTTGTGAGCTATATAGCCAATCAGGGCTCTCGCTGAGACTCCATGATGGCATCATCGCGATCCATTTGATCGATCCAAAACCTCGAGACGGGATCCCTGCGCATTTGGCTGTGTCACCATTCAGGAACAAGCCGGCGGGGAGGTGGGTGCAGATATTCAACTCATCAGTGCCATTCCTCATTCGACTTTCATTCATTCGTCGCACTTCTGAATTGTCTCATCCTTCTGCAATTACCTATATTGCCTGTCCTGCCATTGAGTATTGCTTGTTCCTCCCTTCCTCTACAGCAGCTTGACGATAGATTCCCCGCCCCCGCAGAGATGACGGACTCGAAGCTCCAGGCGATCCGCTACTCGAGGGGCAAGCTGGAGGTCCTCGACCAGCTGCGCCTCCCGCATGAGTTCCACTACGACACTGTCTCGACGCGCCTCGAGGCATACGACTGCATCGCCAGCATGCGCGTGCGAGGCGCCCCGGCCATCGCCATCGTCGCCGCCCTGGGTCTCGCCGTCGAGCTGCACAACGGGCCTCTGCCTGGCCCGGCCGCCGCCGACGTCATCCCGCACATCGACGCGGCGCTCGACTACATCAAGACGAGCCGGCCGACGGCCGTCGACCTCACCAACGCCATCGTCCAGCTCAAGGCGCACATCCGCAGCCGGGCGTTCGAGACCCCCGAGGCCGTCGCCCTGGCCTTCATCGAGGAGGCCGAGCGCATCTTCGACAAGGACCTGCACAACAACCTGTCCATCGGCGAGCACGGCGCCCGCTGGCTCCAGGCCCGCGCCGGCGCCGGCCCGTCCGCCGACAGCCTCGTCACCGTCCTGACCCACTGCAACACGGGCTCGCTCGCCACGTCCGGCCACGGCACCGCCCTCGGCATCGTCCGCACCCTGCACGGCAAGCACTGGCTGCGCCGCGCGTACTGCACCGAGACCCGCCCCTACAACCAGGGCAGCAGGCTGACCGCGTTCGAGCTCACGTACGAGGGCATCCCCGGCGTCCTGATAACCGACTCTATGGCCGCGGCGCTCTTCCGCACGCGCAAGGACGAGCTCAACATCGCCGCCGTCGTCGTCGGCGCAGATCGCGTCGTCCGCAACGGCGACACCGCCAACAAGATCGGCACGTACCAGCTCGCCGTGCTCGCCAGGCACCACGGCATCAAGTTCATCGTCGCCGCCCCGACGACCAGCATCGACCTCGTCACAGAGCACGGCGACGACATCACCATCGAGGAGCGCAAGGCGCAGGAGCTCACCCAGACCAGCGGCCCCGTCGTCGGCCCGAGTGGCACGGTAGACGACATTGCCAGCGTGCGCATCGCAACGGCCGATCAGTCCATCGACGTTTGGAACCCTGCCTTCGACGTCACGCCCGCTGAGCTGATTGATGTGATTGTGACCGAAAAGGGGGTCGTCGAGAAGAATGCCGACGGCAGGTTCGACTTCAGCGAGATCTTGCCGGAAAGGTGGGCCAAAGTCGTTGATGGGGCAGCATCATAGCACAACACAAGGGGCAGCGAGAGGCAGATGTTCTCCTCGCGCCCGAATCCTAGAATAAGTAAACATTCTCATTGAAACGCACCAGGGGAGCAAAGTTGATGATCGAGGGTGACATTGCACGGTTTTGTCCTTCTCTCTCCGCTGCCCGGGGGCCGTACTACTGCTTCAGGGCATGGAGGATCAACTTTTGGAAACCCTCGACTGCAGTCTCCAGATCTCCAACCGTCACCTGCTCTCCATCGCCGTGGGCGACCAGGATGCTCCCAGGACCATACAAGTAGCGGGTGTGGTTTCCTCGCAGATTGGGGATATCAGTCCCGTAATTCGCGACCATCGTGTCGAAACCTGTGTCCACGTCAGATGGCGGCCCTTTCCTCCTAGATGACGCTTTTCTTCGTGCTCCCTAGCACGCGAGTGACCCACCTTCGACATCGCAATTGCACATATAAGGCCCATAGCCGTGGCTGCACTCCAGAGTGAACGCCTCGCGGTCCACCTCGTCCAGGATCGCCTCGATCTTGCGCCTCACCTCGATCTGCCCCTTCTCCTCCGATCCCGACGCCACCCTCGTAGCAAACCCGACATACGCGCTCGCGGGGATCACGTTTGCCGCGACGCCGCCGTCAAAGCGGCCGATGTTGATGGTCGTGTTGCCGAACAGCTCGCTCGACCCGAGGTCCGCATCGAGGATCTTGGCCCACGCGCGCACCATGAGCTCGTTGGCCGACTTGCCGAGCTCCGGGTACCCGCTGTGCCCGTTCTTGCCGGCGGCCCAGAGGCTGCAGAACAGGCCCCCCTTGTGCCCGCACGCGAGCTTGTTCTCCGTGGGCTCGCCGAAGATGACGGACCCGAACTGCGGCCGCGGCGACAGCTCATCGAGAGAGGCGCTGAAGGCGCCCATCCCGTCGCCGAGCGTCTCCTCGCCGACGACGAAGAGCAGCATCACGTCCTCCTCCTCCTCCTCCTCGCCGAGCGCGCCCGACTCGCGCAGCTGCTTCGCCGCGAGGACCATGGCCGCGACGCTGCCCTTGGCGTCGGCGGTCCCGCGGCCCGATATCACCGTGGCCCGCGTGACCGCCTCGCCGGCGGGCATGTGCCAGGAGATCTGGGGCGGGACCACGTCGATGTGGGACGTGACGAGGATCTTGCGGACGGGCCTGCGCTCGCCGCGCCACGCGAGGACGTTGTAGCGCGGGGCGACGTCCGGGTGCTCATCCTGGGCGGGGACGGGCTGGAGCTCGACGCTGTAGCCCTCGCCGCGGAGGTAGTCGGCCAGGAAGAGGCCTACGCGGTGCTCGTCTCCCTCGGACGAGGGGATGGAGACGAGCGAGTGGAGGAGCTTGAGGAGCTCGGCTCGGTATGGCGGGGCGTCGAATGCGTCGTACGAGGGGTCCGGGATGGAGTTGGCTGGGGGAGCGGCGGGTGTCAATGGCGATTGGACGTCTCGGGAAGCCAGTGCGAAGGGGCTTGAGGCGATCAACGCCACGAGGTTGGCCCAATGCATGTTGATGCCTTGCTATGATGCAACCTGATGTGAGTCAAGAGGCAGAGTCTCGTCACCATATAGGTGATGAAGCTTGAGCAGTCCGCCGTGCGGAGAGTGAAACACAACGGTGTCAATCTGAAAGAATCGGTGCAAGATTGGGCCTGAATTGTCCCAGAAAAAGGAATGAAGAATGAATTGTCGGTGATGGTCAAGAGTATGTGGTGAGGCTGAGATGAAGTCGGATTGAAGACGCTCAGCCCGATTCACGATGCATCAAGTGCCGGGTAGGCATGAGAGCCCTCAATTGAAGGCATATGACCCTAACCCTAGGGGATCAAGGAGATGGTCAAGAAGCCCTCAACTGCATTGCGTTCCAGATCTTTTATAGATGATAACGATGATGTAGATGAAGATATCGAAGACAAAAATCCACTCAGGGCTGTGTTGTACAAAAACGTGAACCTCCAGCAGCCGCGAGTCTTCCAGCAAACATGCGCCCTCTGCCCTTCTATGCCCACGACTCCAGAATCAAATTCTATGCCAGGAACTCCAAACCCCGAATGTGCCACGAACATATACAGAAGTAAGAGATGAGGAAAAGAGGAGTGAAGAGAAAGGCAGATAAGGGAACCCGTGGGAAAATGAAATACTCACAAAATAAACACCTTGAAATCTTTACCATAGCTTGAAAGAAGAGGTTTCCTCCAATGAATGCCACGCACCCGCCGTAAGACTCCATGAAGCGAGTTCCAAAATAGAGACCGTGAAAGGGGAAGATCAAGCCATGGCGGCCTCGATATTCTTCCCCTTGACACTCTTCCACTCCACCACCGCCGCCCCGAGAGCGGACGCCGCAGCAGCCGCAGCCGCAACGTAGAAGCAATTGGACAGCGCAAAGTCGAAGGCCCGGACCACATTGGTCAGTTGCGCCCCCGAGAAGGCGTGCCTCAGGTTCGTGGCCCCCGTGGCCTGCACAAAGGCAGCGTCCAGGTCGGGCGCGTACCGGCGAACGCCCTCGGCGAGCTTGTTCGTGAACACGGTCTGGCCCGCGGACACGAACAGCGCGCCGCCGAGCGCCTGGAAGAAGATGATCATGGCGGTGCCGGTGGGCACGTCGGCGAGGTCGAGGACGGCCTGGACCGCGATCAGGGGCTGCTGCATGCCGAGCCCGACGCCCATGCCCGCGATGACCTGGAAACCGATCCAGGCGCCGGCGGGCGAGCGCGGCGCGAGCGTCGAGAGCAGGCCGTAGCCGATGGGCATGAGGACCGCGCAGGCGTAGATGAAGGGCGTGTAGTAGCCCCAGCGGGTGACGAGGGCGCCGGAGGCGACGGAGCAGACGACGACGACGAGCAGCATGGGCAGGTTCATGACGCCGGACATGATGGCCGACGCGCCCTTGACGGCCTGGAACCACATCGGGAGGAAGTAGACGGCCTCGAGGAAGCAGGCGCCGACGAAGAACTCGAACAGCGCCGAGGACCACACGCTGCGCTTCCGGAAGATGCGCGGGGGCACCGTCGCGTCGTCCTGCATCCGGTGCTGGATCTGCAGGAAGACGATGAGCAGGAAGACGGAGAGCATGATGAGGGCCACGATCCGCCCGCTGTCCCAGGGGTACTCGGACCCGCCCCAGTGCAGGGCGAGGAGCATGCAGATGACGGCCGGCATGAAGACCACGGTGCCGAGCGGGTCCATCTGCCAGAAGCGCTGCCGCCACGTCGCCGGCGTGATCTTGCGCGCCGGCTCGTCGAAGCAGAAAAAGATGACGACGAGCGTGACCGCCCCGACGGGGAGGTTGATGTAGAAGCACCATCGCCACGAGACCTGGTCCGTGAAGATGCCGCCGAGCAGCGGCCCCGCGACGGAGGAGATGCCCCACATGCTGCTCACGACGCCGGTGTACAGCGGCCGCTTCTCGAGCGGGCAGCTGAAGGCGAGTATGGTGAGCGCCCCGGCGAAGATGCCGGCCGAGCCGATGCCCGCGATGGCCCGCCCGAGGATGAGCGTGATGCTGTTGGGCGCGATGCCGCATATCAGGCTCCCGGCTTCGAAGATGACGACGCAGGCGAGGAAGATCCACTTCAGGCTCCAGAAGGTGTAGAACTTGCCGAAGAGGAGTTGCAGGGCGGACGACGTGAGCATGTACGCCGAGCCGTACCAGCCAACATCATTGAGGCTGTGGAACTCGTCTGTGATCTTGGGAATGGCAGTGGCAATGATGGAGTTGTCTGTTCAATGTACTCGGTGTCAGTGCCAACACTTCGATCTTCGACCCTTCGGCGCTACAATTGCAAAGACGCACCAAGGGCCATGACGAACACGGCGAAGCAGAGCGCGACGATGATGAGCGTGAATTTCATCCCCTCGGGATACACCGGGGTATCATTCTCCTCGCCCTCTCCTTTGTCATCCGAGGCCTGCAGATTCTCGAGGCTCTCGGTAAAGACAGACGTTCTTGCCTGCTCCAACCCATTCACGCTCAATGGCACGGCCCCGCTGATCGCGCTGCCCCCTATGATGGATTGCCTGGCTGCCGGCTTTTCCGAAGGCTTGAAGTTCGTGATGTCGCTCGAGACGGACATGATAGATCGGGTATCTTCATCCGAGAGCCATGTGATGTAATGAGACATGGCGAAGTTCTCCGCATCGCCGACACGATACTCGGGCGGAAAGACTAAGAAGTCTGGAAGGGGCTCCGTGGGGAACTTGACGGTGAGTCTCCTGCTGGAGGTCATGGAAGCGGGTGATGAGGGTCCTATGGCCATGGCTCGGTGTCGAATCAGATGATTGTAGCTCGGATTTCTGGCTATCTTCTGGCCCTCCTTTTGCTGCCGCGAACTTTGACTTGAGTAGAGATATCCTGCCCTGAGAGACTGTGCTGCTAAATAATTCGATAGGGGTGCCCTAGTGATGGCGAGAGGGTATATGATGCACGCCATTTCATTAGCTCGGGGGAGAGAGGCCACAATGGTTTATATGAAAGCCAGAAGGCTACAGGCCCGCCTATACGAAGAGGATTCCCCTTCACCTCAACTGCCAACCACTCTGAAGCTCAGGCATAAGTGTGGCAAGCAATGTATCCACGAGTGACGATAATAGGGCGTCGAGGATAAGCTCCGCGAGGTCCCATCCAGGGGCCGCCCTCCTCGGGCCTTTGGCACGCTTTCGCCGCGCCGAGGTGTGGAGAGAGCCATTGGTGACCCCTGTCTCTGAATCACCTTCCTGAAAACGTGGAGGCTGCATCCTGGGCAGTCGGAAGTATTGCCTCAGGATTCCTTCTTCATCAATATTGTTTGACAGACACGAGGATGGGTCGGTCGTTGGGCCCTGCGGTGCATGGAGGGTCGCTTAGGGTTGAAACACACTGCGGTCGATAGCCGTCCTTCAAGAGATCTGTGGAGGGCCAAATGACCTCCAACTTGAAGGACAATAGGCTCCCCGCAAGCCATGCTTGGCATAGTTCAGGATGGCGCTGCGCTGAGATCGGATCTGCCTCCATTGCTTTCGGAGCTCTGGCTTGGTAACGCGAGGGGCCTCCATGGAATTGACGGGCGGGCCGAGATCATAGGGGAACTCAAGAAATACAGCCAGAGCAGGCCACAGCAGGCCACAGCAGGCCAATGCAGGTCCCACGACTGTCCGTGGCCTAAGGTGGGATCCCGTTGATCCACGGAGACCTTCCGTTGAGGATGAGGATGAGGTCGGAACTCGAAGTAATTCGCTGGCTATGGCTTAGTCAGCCAATTTGCTTCATCCTTTGGGAGAGCCTGCATGCGAAGTGAAGCCTCTCTCTCCCTTTTTAGCCAAACCTGACAAAAGTAGCGGATCTCCCGCCTTTCTCTCTCATCTTTGATAGTAGCAGGATCGGTATTGTGTGTGAGGAGGGAAGAGTGCGGGGTTCCCAGAGCCAGAAACTTGAACGAGCCTCAAACCTTTCCTCGCAGAAAGAAGGTTCGTCTGCGGAGACCACGCCTTTTAGCCTCGAGTTGAGAGTACTTATGTGCCGCTAATCTCGTGTCGTCTGTCAGAGACGCAGCCGAGGAATTGTCTCGTCTTTCCAAGGATGCTCGGGCCAAACAGACAGGGGATCGAGGCCGGCAAACATAGTAGGTGAGACCTCTCCAGACGGGTGACTGATGCTTGGCAGTGAGGCTCACTTCGAGTTTTGTGTCTGTTGATCGCTTCGGGTCGGTCATTGATGCTTGCTGATCCTGCGCTTTCACAAAGGTCAAGGTTGAAAAGGCTTGCGTATGATTTTCTCTCTGGTTTATGTACAAAGACACATGCCTCTCTCATGGTTCCTCATCTCCTTCCATGCGAGCCTGGGAAAGCAAAGTTAGCACACATCATAATTCCGGAAAGGGGGCTGAAAAGAACGCGGCATCGATGCATAACTCACCCTGACGGCCCCTGGCCCGCCCAGCTCCCTCTCCAAACCACCCTCAAACTCTCTGGGATACGCGATTCGGTCGGGATAGTTGAGGTACACGAGTCCGCTGACACCGAGGAAGGTCGCGATGAAGGTACCAATCATGATCAAACCGGGCCCAGTCGTAGTCCAGGTGTAGTCCCAGGGGGAGAAGATGCCCATCATATCGTTGTCCTCGTGAATCGGCTCACCAAAGTTGCGTCGCTCCTGGGGGTCCCACCACTCGGCGTAGGGGTCGCGGTGCTGTCGCTTGATCCGGGGAGGGTTGATGTAGCCGCCGTTCTAATTCCAAAAGGACAATCGTGAGCATGCGATCGCTACAAGAGTCGCTTGAAAGGGGGGGGGGGGGG
>NQYQ01000012.1:88069-105538 GCA_003055925.1 Escovopsis sp. Ae720 | reverse complement strand
CTGTTGGGGATGATGTTTGGCGGACGGGACTGTACTGACGGAGAGGGATCGACGGTAGCTGGGTATGCGTACTGTGCGGTCGCGGCGCTCGCGCTGCTCGACCGGGCGGCGGCGAGCATGACGGGTCCGGCGGCGCTGCAGCAGGGCATCGCGGACCGCGGGGCGCTCGTGAAGTGGCTCGCGCACAGGCAGTTTGTGTACAGGTCCGAGGACGAGGAGCGGCAGGACGAGTCCGAGGTCAACTACGTGGAGGCGAAGCTTGGCGAGATGAGCCTGGAGGGGGGCGGTTGCGGGAGGCCGCATCGCCATGTGGGGTTCAACGGGCGATGGAACAAGAAGGCCGATACGTGCTACGCCTGGTGGGTTGGCGGTACTCTACAGGCAAGTTCTCCTCTCCTTTCCTCTTTCTTCTCCCTCATTCCTGTTTACTCTTTGTTCGCGAGATGGTGACAGTTCGAGGACTAATGGGGGCTGCAGCTGCTCGGGAGCCCCGGCTTGTTCGACGCAGAGCCCACGCGCAACTATCTCCTCGAGGTCACGCAGCACGGCATCGGCGGCTTCTCGAAGAACGTGGGTGGGCCGCCGGACCTGTACCACTCGTATCTCGGGCTGGCTGCGCTGGCGATGATGGGCGACGACGAGCTCAAGGAGATGGATGTCGTACTGGCCTGCAGCAGGGAGACGGTGGGGAAGATTGAGAGGGCGAGAGATGGGCTCCAGGAGGTGGTGGCACGGGGCGGCGATGGCGATGGGTGGGCGACGGAGGAGTTCTGGAAGAAGGCATCTGGGGAAACTTGACACAAGACAGCATATACGAACCGTGATATCGGCAATTCTTCCTCATCGTACTGAGAAATCTTGACGGTTGGCGGTTGATGATGGGATCAATCAACATCAGTGATCTGTTGATCAATATTCAATTCAGGGCTTCACAGGATGACGTCAACACGCGCGCTGCCGATATTCCCCCGAGGCCGCGACATTGCGAGGCGCCATCAGTGGCCGGAATCTCGAGGCTCGAGCACACATCCATCCTGCCTCCTCCGCTGCCATCTTCATCTTGGTCTTGAATCAAATGACAGGCCATAGGCAGCAGCGCCAATCGTCACGCGATGGCTGACCAGGACAAAGCTGTCGCCGGGTCCGCCGACGGGCCCTGGACCGACGACACCAAGCAGCAATTCGAGAGGCAAGCCAGCACCCCCCGAACACGCGCCGAACACCCGCCGCCACCATCCTGCGACGCGACGAGGAAGAATCGCACGACTGACCGGCATCTAGGAAATCGAAGAGCCAGTTCTACGACCCGTGCCAGGAGGCCGCGAAGCGAAGCTACAATTGCTTGTTTAGGAACAACGGGGACAAGACGATGTGTGGAGAATACTTCCAGTGCGTGTTGCTGCGCCTCTTCGAAACGGACTTGACGAGTTGAAACGGGTTTTACGAGTGTGTCGCGCGCAGGTGCTGACGGACTGGATCGCAGGGCGTATAGGGATTGCAAAGAGGCTTGGGTGAGTGGCGCGCTTTGCGACTCTGATGGAGATGCGGGACTGGAGGCTAATGGCGCGACAGACCAAGCAGCGGAAGAAGGAGACCGGCTCCTTTTGGTGAGCGGGAGACCATATGCGACGCACGAGATTCGATTTGGGTCGACACTTGAGGGGGGAACCGAGGATGAAAGACACCACAATGGCTTCTGAGGAGTCATTCCAGCACAGAAAGAGGAAGATGGTGCTGGTTGAATAGTACGGCATCAGAGGAGAGTCGCTTCCATAGACGAGGCCTCACGAGACAATGTCTCTACACGTATACCTATTCCTTGACATATAGATACCATTACATCGTTCAAATCAAGCATCTGGCAATCTTCCAGCACGCCTCATCCGTACGAAACATTGAAGTCCTCCAAATTGAAGGCATTGAGATGTTGAAGACTGCATCACAGCCTTGCCTGCACCAGCCACAATGCATCCGCACCAGCCGCTCTACCCCCCCAAGTGTGGCGCAGCTCAATCTCAGCCTCGCCTCTCGCCCACCATCATCGCCATCCATCCATCCATCCATGTTGACTTTTGAACCCCTCCAAGAGCTTGCTCGACCTTGCAGCACGAAGCTGGGATCAGCAGCCGATTGAACTCCGGAGCCGGTCCTTGCGTCGCGGACGAGGGAGGCTTCCACACGTCCGATGAATCGCCAGCGGCCCCGACTCAAGAATGGAGTCGATCTCCAGCTGCAGTCTGCGTTTTCCGACGGGAACTGGCAGGTCGCAATCCGACTGGCTGACAAGCGTGCCAAGCTTCTGAACGACCAGTACTTTCAGGTGAGATTCCGATGTTGAAAAAACTCATGACGCCGGGCTCTCCGGCGCCCGGGATTGAGATTGAGTCTACTCTCCCGAGGAAGTGTTGACGGTCATGTGGTCGTAGGTGGTCAAAATATGCGCAGAGAGCCAGCTTGACGAACCCACGGCCAAGCTGGCCGCTGTGTCGGCCGTGTGGCAGTACGCCAAGGACGGCACCGTCGTCAAGGACGTGGAGGCTATCGACCTCTTCGAGTGGGCGACGCAGGGTCTCATCTCGGAGGGTGACTTTGTCCACACGATTGGCCCGTTGAGGGTGCGGGCGGCCAAGGCTTCGCCCAAGGATAGGAACGTGGTGACGAGGTGTCTGGAGTCTTGCCTGCTTCATTGGGACTTGAATAGCGCACAGCAGGTAAATGATCCCCCTTTCAACTCAGATCCGGCGGTGGGGCAGTCAAGATGATTGCGTATGGTTGAGATCGGCGGTCGACGCTCACCTGTATGTCAGAGTGAGAATGTGAAGAACGTGCTGGCTAATGTGGGCTAGATTGCTGCAATTCTGGATAGATCGTTTCCCGCAGAGAAGGACTTCTTGTTCTGGAACATCGTCATCACACACATGCTTGCCGTATGTAGGTCGGGCATCATGCAAATCTCTCCCCCTGAGGCCCAGACGCTGACTTCATGGCAGTCGAGCTCGCAATCGCCGTCAGAGAAGAAGAAGCTGTACGGGACATTGGCGCAGAAGCAGATTGAGCGAGCTGCGCAAGCGGCCGAGCAGGCCAAGAGCGCGCCCGACGGAGCAGCCGCAAAGCCGCCCGTCCGCAGGGTCCAGACAGAAGAGGAGGCCATCCTCCTGTACGATATCGTCGAGGCTCACGGGACCGCCGACGACTTCGAAAAGCTGGTTTCCAGCGCCGTCTTCTCGCCCGTGTCTCAGTTCCGCCAGGGCCGAAAGGAGCTGCTGCTGCGCGCGGTCGACAAGTACGGCCGGGATGGGAACTGGGCTGCCGTTTTCCGACTCTGCAGGCAGTGCCTCTCCGAGACGGACGAAGACGGCCAGCCCACTTTGCTCGCATCTGATTACCTGACCTGGAGGCATCTCATCTCTGCGGCGAGTCATCTGAAGGATGCTGATCCCACGTAAGGCTCCTTGTATCTCTCAAGACTTATCCTCTCTGACACGCGTTAGGGTCGTGGAAGACGTCCGGAAATTGCTATCGCAGCTGTTGTCCTCGAACAGGCTGCGGTCCATGTACAGACGCAACATCTTGCTGTCCCGAGTCTCGGCAGCCTTTGAGCTGGGTCCATCTGACGAGGAGGATGTGATCAACGGCCAGCCGGCGTCACTCCGTCTTCGAGAATTGCTTCACTACATCAAGGACCAAGCCACCAATACTGCGTGCTTCAACGACATCAGGGGATTCCTTGAAAGATTGGACGCGGATGGTTTGAGATACCTCGCATATGAGCACCTCCCTCGACTGTCGAGTGACATTTCCGACAAAGTCAACGCAGCTCGGACGAATATTCTCTCACTGAAGACGCAATACTTCATACTGACCCGCAGATTGGGGCCATCGCCTTCCCCTCAGTCCGAAGCCACGACGACCTGCCCGACTCCTTTCATGCAGCTGTCTAAGTCGGCCGTGAAGCTCTTTAAATCGCTGGAGGGTTCCGAACAACCCGCCGTGGCAAACGACATTGTGCCGGAAATCGCAATCCTCATTGCGTCCTGCAGCCTGGCCGAGGCGTTTGGCACTCAGCTCGACAAAAGCCCCTTGCCTCCAGCTGCGAGGCGCTCTCTGTTCCATGCCGTTCTCCTACTCGAGGACCAGCTGGCCAAGAATCCAGTGCATGGCCAAATCTCCCTCATGCTGGTGCAGATACACCTTTTCCTCGGGTCAGCCTACCGCGCTAGCGAGATCTGGGAGGCCGTCGGCGTGAAGCGCACCATTGTCGACTCGCTCGCCCCGATCTTCTACGACAGAGTATCGACCGTCTCGCCCTCGCTGCTGTCCCCCAACGATGAGTGGGGCGAGTACTTCCGGGAGCTGTTGAGGACGCACTACGACGCGTCTCTGAAGATGAAGATGCCTAGGAGGCTGATTGATGCGTTCGAGTCGGGGAGCTACGGGAGCGTTGTCGAGATGCCCAAGTATATCGAGGACCTTCGCACAAGCTGTACGAGGGTGATGAGCTTGACCGAGAGTAAGAGGGCCGAGCGGTTCTTAGGGCTCACGACCATTGATCTGTTGAATGACCCGCGCTTCGGTAAGTGACCATCCGCGGCTGCTATTTGTTATCCCCATTGCAGACTTGCCAGGGTTTTTCTGACAGACGGTCTGACTGATCATCTGTTTCAGATGAAGTTGATGACGACGTGCGTCTCACTGAAAAGCTCGACTACGGGTCCTTTCCCGCATTAGGCAGTGCTTCGAGCCGGCCCCTGCACATAAGCCTTCGACTTGGACCTGCGCCCACGGCAAGTATCCTCCCACAACCACGCCAAATGTGGATTTTGAATTCTAATGGAATGGTCGACAGAGTCGTCGCTGTCACTTGGAGCTCCTTTCGGAGACGTTCCATGACTTGTTCCTCTACAAGCCGCCTTCCGTGTACAAAGTGTCTGCCACTTCCGAGACGGAGCAAGTGTTCGTCATCGAGATGATCAACAGGCTCAGCAACTCGTTCAGCAAGTTCCTCAACGGGCCCGACAGCGACTTCACGTCCTCGGAGATTGTGTACTTTGAGGCGCTCAGCTTGCTCAGCACGCTGATCGCGCTGTGTACGAGCATCGACCGCGCGACGTTCTCGCCGGACAGCCTCGACCAGCTGATCGAGGCCCTCAAGGCCGCCCTGGAGACCCAGCGGATGGGGGTCCCGGCCCAAGGCGCCGGGGTCGAGCACACGGTTGCCCTGGTCGGCTCGATGCACAGCGTTTCCATGCTCAGGGACACCCTCGCCGCGATCAAGCTGTCGACCCAGTGGCTCATGGGCTGGAACGACCGGGAGAGGGAGCGGGATCGCTCCGGGAGGAGCGGGCTGCCGAAGGAGCTGGCGGCCGGTATCAAGAGCTTGCAGGCCGCTGCGGAGGCTGCGGGCAGGGAGGCTCAGACGCTGGTGGCGAGGCTCAAGGCGGATACCCTGTCGCGGGACTTCGAGCCCAAGCTGAAGAGATGGATTTTCCACGGCGAGGGCGAGGCAGACGCGGACGATGGGGTCGTGGGCGTCATCTCCAAGGATGGGATGGCAGAGGTGGTGGAGAGCTGGACGATGAACGTCAAGGGATGGGGATCGGTGATCTGGTGAATACCGGTACTGCCGATATATGTAGACTACAAAGGACCCGCTTCAAAAGCCGTGTTGGCGCTGATGACGATGAGGGGAGCATATGACGCAATATATGGTGAGGCGTCTTGTTCATGCGAACTTTTTTTTCTCTCTACCGGTACCAGTAAGCGGCTTGGGGTGTGCTTACAGGTACCTGTACTGTGCTCCGCCAATACGAGCAAGCAGAGCGATGTACGAGTACGAGTCTATTCCGTATCGTGAGGACTTCAAGGACTTCTCGGGATTCGGAGCAACTCAGGTGGATGTCGGAGTAGAGTAGATTTAAGTACCAGTAAGAGGCTCCATCTCCGTCAATGCTTTCGGCATTTGGAAAACGTGTGCCAAGAGATCCCAAAACATGAGATTTGACGTCTGACAGGTCCGAGTCATGCCCACCGTGAGCTTCCAGCCGCGTGCCCGCCGTAAGATCTGAAGGCGGCATCTTTCATCGGGGACAAAAAAAAAGACCAGGAGAAGCCGTCAAGTCAGGGAGCCACACGCCGTCTCTGACCAAAGTGATGGGCGAGTCAGTCGTTGTGGAGCCGTGGCACGAAGATATTGTGATTATCTGATGAGAAAAAAAAACGAAGCAAAGCTCGCGATGATGATGATGATGACGGCACGAAGCTCTTTCGATACTCGTACTCGTAGTGCTCTTTTGCAAAACGATTACTGTATTCCGCACTCCGTAAGGAAAGAATCCTGCTCGTGCTCGTACGAGTGCTCGTGTGTGCTGATGGAGAAACGCGCTAGAAAGATGGCGATCCACATGTGATCAATAACTTGCCCCTCTTCAATAGTCACGGTTCTTTGGCAGCGTCGTCGAGCGTCCTCCTGGTGTACAGAAGCTACTTGTGCCTGTAAGTGCTGATGGCCGTGGGAGACATATCGTGGATCCGTCCAACGCGAGCTCAGCAGCTAAGAGCTCGGTTTCGAACACAATGGCCACGATCGGACCTGTCGCGAATTCAAGCATCCATCCTCTTGGAGTCTCTTGTGCGCCTGCGGGGTGTCTCAGACGTCGCGCACCTGTACGAGTACATACGAGCACTCGTACCTGTACGGAGTAGTCCGTACTCAGAATGGGTCTGGTGATGGTCGAAAACAGCACCCTGCAGAGGGGCAGGACGGCGAGCGCACTTCCGCGTCCTCTATGAGGCTGAGTTCCGTTCTTGAAACCAATGCTTGCGAAGGAGTTCCGCGATGGGGCCATTCCTGCTGGATCGCTTCCACCATCTTGACCCCTGCGGTGGGACAGGGGGCCAGGAAGCGACCTACCGAGAGAAGAGATGCTTGTTTGGCAGCTCCATCTGCGGGGCCGGGTACATATCGTACCAGTATGTTGTGCCTCAACGTCTCGCTTACCACCTGCAGCACTCCATACATATGGAGTGCAGATACTCCGTACCTGTGTCTGAATGCGAAGCCGAAGCCCTAGTCCGGACCCAATGGGTATTGCAACGGTAGTCGTAACAGTACGAGTACGGAGTTTCCCGTACTCCGTACTCCGTACTCCGTAATGATCGGAAAGCTGCGGAGATTTGGCAGTCTCCCATCCGGCCGAGGACATTCGCCTGGAAGCACGCCTCGCCTCTGCCTCTCGGGCTGATAATTTGCCTGTCATCTCTGCGTGTCTCATCGCATGCGGGCGATGTGTCAATATTTCCCCCTTCCCCCCCCCTCTCCCCTTCTCTTGTCGGTCCAGCCGGAAGCCGGCCGATGTCTTTCCCGTCCAGGTATCGAATCCTCAAGTCTGCAGCTATTTCGTAGCGGGGATCTTGTTCCTGCGGTTTTCTCCCATCCGGGTGACAAGAGGTGGCTCTAGTTGCATCCAGAAGCTTTTGTATGTACGGAGTATGGGGTCTCCTGTCCGGTAGTGCGTTTTTGGCAGCAAGATAATCCTGCAGCTGACCGCTTCATCATATTTTTGCGCCTCCGCCAGCGTTATCCTGGGCAACGGATGGATGTCGATGGTGGGGGTTTTGTTGTGCTCGCGAGCACTCCCACCGGGCCCACTGATTCGCGCTGCAGTCATGCTGTGAGCTTGAGCGGGAAGCAGCGCTCTTCCTCCCTGTTCTAGAACCATTGTCTTGGGGGATCCAATTTTTGTTTCGCTTTGGCAATGCCCTCAACCCAATTATCGTGGCTTGAGCCTCCACGAAGTGAGACAAGTCTGCTCCTGAGCGTCCGCGCCTCCAGGATCCTACTTCGCGTCGAGCTCCTTCGCCGTGCTGGTGTCGTGTACATGCCGAGGAGGCTCGAAAAGAACGAGATATCGTACGAGTCTGTCCTCATCTCTCGGGAAGAAGAAAAAGCACTGGGGCTGTCTACCAAAAAGACGTCTCCGTAATTTAGACTGGTCCCTATGGAGGCCATTCTCGCGAATTTGTCGCACGTTGTTCGAATGTGTTCCTTGTCGGTATTTCGCATCTGATGACATGAGATTCAGGGATCTTGGAGATCTCAATCCGTGATGACCGTGCGCAGACAAGGAGCTGCCCGAACCTGGAACATGCCGGGTAGATGAAGGCCTCAAGCGAGTCTGATCCCAGTACCGGGTATGAGCATCGGCTATCCCCCTGGCCCGGCCTGTCGTTCACGATGTCAGCCATTCCGAGCCCATTCCGGCACACTGACTCGTCTTATATCTTTCGAGCTGTTCCGCCCTCAGGAACGGCATCTGGGCAAACCGTTGATGAATCAAGCAGGCCACAAAATGCTCATTCAAAATATGTCAAAGACGATTCGTGTCGGTGCCGTTCAGGCTGAGCCTGCTTGGCTAAACCTCGAAGAGGGAATTGCCAAGACCATCCAGATCATTGAGCAAGCTGCCGTGGATGGTGTTCAGCTTCTTGGCTTCCCCGAGATATGGATCCCGGGATACCCATGGTAATCAGTGCCCTCCTCTTCTGCTCTTTTTTCCTTACTCGCAAGAATCGTGATGAGATTGGCTCGACGGCGTCCCTGAAAGCTCACATTCGTTATTGCTTCCCTAGGCAAATCTGGACACTCTCCCCACTGCAACAGGGCGGCTGGGTGCCCAAGTACGTGGCCAACTCCATGAGCCGCGATGGCCCCGAGATGGCCCGCATCCAAGCCGCCGCCAAGAAGGCCAACATGACGGTCGTCCTCGGATACAGCGAGCGCGAGGGCACTAGCCTGTACATCTCCCAGGCCATCATTGGCCCGACGGGCGAGATCCTGCTTAATCGCCGAAAGATCAAGCCCACGCACGTTGAGCGCACCATCTGGGGCGACAGCCAGCAGGAAGGCTTGAACATCGTGGTCGACACGCCGCTCGGCAAGGTCGGCGCGCTTAATTGCTGGGAGCACCTCCAGCCTCTGCTGCGGTACTACGAGTACACGCAGGGGGTGCAGATGCACGTTGCCAGCTGGCCTCCCGTCTTCGAGGCCAGGAGTGACGGAGGCCCGCTGTACCAGCTGTCCAGAACCCCGACCCTCAACGTTAACCAGGTCATGGCCATGGAGGGTGCGTTGTTCGTCATCGCGGCATCCCAGGTTCTCACCGAGGAGAGCCTGGAGAGGTGCTCGCTGGTTGGAAACACCGTGACGAAGACGGTAAGCAAGCCCAGAAAAGCGTTGCAACGAACCCCCCCTCCTCGGGACAATGTGCTGACATTGATGGCGACGCAGCCCTCGGGTGGCTTCTCTCAAATCTTTGGCCCAGACGGCAGGCCGCTGGGCGAGCCCCTCGACGAGGGTGTGGAAGGAATCGTCAAGGCCGACATCAACCTTGACGAGTTGGCAATGGCAAGGATGGTCATCGATGTCGCCGGGCACTACTCTCGGCCGGACCTGCTGGGTCTGCGAGTCAACCCATCAGGGCATTCACATGTCACCGTCGTCAGCTCTCCCTCGATCGAGGCCCCCAATGGCCGCTGCTGATCGGGGATTTGCGGTGAATCTGGAAGTGCTTCAGCGTCGCGCTTTAATGGGGGCGTCTGCAGTATTTTAGCGTACATACGGACACTTGGACGATGGATGTGACAAGAGTCATGCGCATAGCGAATTGAGCGTTCTTTTTCATTTTTTTTCTCCCTTGAGCAACCCAATGCGGGCACAATCTTGTCGTGCCATCTAGACTCATCTGCAGGGCGATCGAGTCATAGGATTGGGCGAATTTGTTGAATTTGTTGAGGAGACACGCAATGTCGTTGGAAGATGGAAGATGGAAGATGGAAGATGGAATGGCGCACGTGACTGAGCTGCCCCATAGATCACGTGCCATGGCTCCTCTCGAACTTCACGATCCTCTCATCTTCAGCCTCATGCCGCCCTTGATCAATGCCAACGATCGCAAACACCTCCCCCTTTCACATTCGGTCTGCGATAAGAAGGAGGTCGATCGAGGAGACCTGGCAAGATCATCCAGGTCCGCCGAGGAGGCATGTGACGCCCAAGGTAAGCCAGCTCTGATCTCGAGGCCGTTGGCCCCCCCTTCGCAAGGGCAAATCAGTGACCAGAGGATTGTTAGCCGTCTCGAATTAGCCTCTGCCCTCAATGCCCCCCCCCCTTTTCTGTCTGCCAGGATTCTTGCAAACAGCCTATATCTTCAAGATGGGAGCTCAACAACAACAACAACAACTGTGCACTGGTGTTGCCCATGCTATCGATGACTCTGCCCTCCGGTGATGCACCGGCTTTAACTTCAGACCTTCAAAGCTCATTTGGTTGAAGCTCCTTGAAGCATTCCGAATGCCCCTTCACAAATTTTAGCGAAGCCTCATCTACACGGCAGTCTGACTTCACCTTCTCATCTTCTCAAGAGTCCTGGATGCCATCATCTTCATTGCCACAGCATCAACATCAAAGCAAGCATTGATCTTGAAGGATGGCGCAAAGCTTCCGTTCGTGTCTTGCTAGAAATTCGTCGTTTCTTGGGCTTCCAGTAACTCCATTGGATCGCACGGGAAGGGATGCACCGAGGCATCCTTAATCCTGGTCCGTATCGCATACCAGCCGGGTAATCACGCAACCACCAGGCTCATTGTCGTGTGCGGTACATATCAGCGATACCTCAGTCAGATAGCGAGCTACGCTGCTGTCGCAAGCCGACTACCCGATGACGAATTGGATATTGCGCCGCCATGAACTTTCTTCACCTCAAGTCAAAGCGGCACTCTGGCGCACGGGTTTCAAGATCCATCTTGCGGTCGGATGCATCCAATCCGACGAGCTCATCTTCGCCCCAGGCCTGTCGCGTCGGTCTATTCATGAAGAAACCACGGTGCAACGCCATGTGCTTTCAAGAATATCACCTACACACCATCTTTCACACAGTTCCGGGTTCGATGGACGGGGGATTCGCTGAGCTTCTGGGCAATACTTGCTTGAACCCATGTGTATATGAAGCAGAGGAGCCTCATTGGAGTCTGACGCCGCAGGCCCCAGTCACAGCTCGGTGCCGGACTCCGAAGTCCTTGAGGCGTGTGATCCGATCCCATCAATGGTGGATGCATTCACTTCCCAGGGGTGGCCATCGGGAAGGGTCCCAGCTCGAGACCATCCCTAGATGGCATAGAAGCGGGATCAGCAGAACCAAGGAGATGGCCGGTCTAGCTCAGAAGATACGACTTGCATGTCATGGATGTCTCGATCCTTCTCAGAGACCGATATTGAGACCAGGATCTAACTCGAGCATTCGTGCCGATAGGCGTGGCGGTTCTGCCTGGTTACTAGTTTTGAGTCCATTTTCCCGACTGCCTCCACTACCTGTATGCTTTGACATAAAGGCTGCCACAGCCCGTCCCCCCTCATCTCTACTTCTCCAGATCTCCGCTCTGTAATGACGAGCTAAGCGGACTGTGTTGACAGAGCTGAGCTATTGTCCCGACAGTAACTCATGATAAACGCTTTCAATGGGTAACAGTGCCCTTTGACCACTCCAGAGCCGGCCATTGCCTTCCACTGACACAGTTAACAGAGGCCGACAACATTGAGGACCGGCTTGACCGTGGTCATGCCAACGACGAGATCATTCCCCACAATGTTCCGTCAGAGAAGAAGGATCCGACAATTCCCAAGGCGAGCAACACCGAAGATGGCGGAGCGCCATCGGAAGAGGAGAGGAACACTCTCCGCAAGGTCCCCGGAACGATTCCCTGGGTGTCATTCGTGATCTGCATTGCCGAGTTGGCAGAGCGCGCAAGTTACTTTGGTGTCTCCCAAATCTTCAGCAATTACATGCAGTTCCCTCTCCCCAAGGGAGGCCCCGGGACTGGTGCGGTTGCTAAGAGCGATCCCAATGGCCACTCCGGTGCCCTGTGAGTCATTGTAATAAACGCATTCAGGGGCAGCTTTCTGACCGAACTCGAACTCTCCAGGAATCAGGGGTTGCAGTTCGCCTCGGCGTTCGGTCTTCTCTTCACCTTCCTGGCATATGTTTTCCCCATTCTCGGCGCATACATTGCGGATGTTTACTTAGGAAAGTTGTGAGTTTCAAGGAACCCCTCAGGCACCTGTTGACCTGGTCCAGGCTCTTGGGTTTTCCAAATTGTCCTGCTAATGCCTACTAAGCAAAACAATCATGATCGGAGTCATCATCGGAGGCGTGGCCCATGTCATCATGGTCGGAAGCGCTGCTCCATCGGTGCTCAAGGCTGGCCACGGCCTCGCCCCTTTCTTGATCTCTTTCTTCATGCTCGCCGTTGGCGCGGGTATCTTCAAGCCAAACGTCGCACCGACGGTCATTGATCAGTACACGAACCAGAAGCAAGTCGTAAAGACGCTCAAGACCGGCGAGCGAGTCATCATCGACCCGGAACTCACAATCCAGAGGGTCCTGCTGATTTTCTACGCCATGATCAACGTCGGTGCCTTCTTTGCCATCGCGACGACCTACACGGAGAAGTACGTCGGCTACTGGCTCTCCTTCTTGCTCCCCGGCATAGTCTACATCCTCCTCCCCATCGCCCTCATGTCCGTCTACAAGAAACTGGTCATCAGAAGGCCTGCCGGGTCCTCCGAGCTCAACAACTTCCTCCGCATCATCTGGGAGAGCCTCAAGGCGAACAAGTTCAAGATCTGGGCCAAGGACTTCTGGGACGCCGCCCTGCCGGCCAAGCTGGCCGAACGGGGCATCCACGTCACCTGGACGGACCGCGCGGTGATGGACGTCAAGCGGACGTTCTCTGCCTGCCTCATCTTCCTCTACTTCCCCATCTACAACATCAACGACGGCGGCGTCAGCGCTGTCTCCTCCAACCAGGGCGCCGCCATGACCAACAACGGTGCGCCCACCGACCTCCTCGGCAACTTCAACCCGCTCGTCATCATCGCCTTCTCGCCCCTCCTCTCCCACGGCCTGTATCCGCTCCTCTCCCACTACGGTATCAAGTTCGGGCCCATCCGCCGCATGACGGTGGGCTTCCTGCTCGCCACCGTCTCGGGCGTCATCGCCGCCATCGTCCAGTGGAGGATCTACGAGACGAGCCCCTGCGGCTACCAGGCCAGCACGTGCGACGATGTCTCGCCCATCAGCATCTGGTGGCAGGTGCCCAACGTCGCGCTCGGCGCCATCTCCGAGCTCTTCTGCATGGTGACCGCCTACGAGATGGCCTACGTGCGCAGCCCGCCGCACCTCAAGGCCGTGGTCATGTCTTTCTGCCTGTTCGTCACGGCATTGTCTAGCGCCCTGGGGGAGATCCTCATCCCGGCCATCATAGACCCTCATTTGATTGTAAGTCTTGAATATTGGCCCCCCTCCTGCGATCTCTACTATGTATTCCTCTCATCTCCCGCATTTGGTGCTTGGGCGGCTAACACGTTTGATCAGTGGGTTTGGGCTGGTCCTGCCATCGCGCTCTTCGTGCAGACCATCGTCTTCTGGATACGACACCACAAACTAGATGATGAGATCTACATGCTCGATCAGGATACGCCAACACAGTCGAATGCAGTTCTGGTCAAGGCGCCCTCAGACGTCGATCAGGAGGATACGCCTGCCGCCGCAGACCTCGAGAAGCAGATCGAAGCTGATATGAAATAGAGAGGGAAAGGTCGAAATGCGGCTACATCCATGAGAACTTCGCATTTTATAGTACTAGTATGGATACTCGCGCTCGATGTCAGTCTTTGCATACCGATTAACAGTGTTTATCGATTCACAGTAGATGAGAGCCTTTCTCCTTGAGCAATGAATGATGTGCATCGGTCTTTTATTGATTTGCTTCTTTGGGACTACTCATTGGAAACATATGGCGATCAAAGACATGTCGATCAAGGCCATCTAAAAGAGCAGTCCGAGCCCGCCTTGTCTCAAGTACGCGGCCATGACTCCTCCTCCGCTCTGCCAGCCGCCAGAGTTCTCCTGCTGCGTGCCAGCAGGCTGCATTTTCCCGTGGAACTTCTCGAGCACCAGGGAGCGAACATTGTGCGTGCTGATGCCGAAGCTGTACAGCTCGGCGTTTCCAGAGTAGATGACGCCGTTCTCCTGGCAGGGCCCAGTGCACCCGTCGCGATGGATGCCGTTGAAGAAGGTCCAGAAGCCGGAGCCGTAGACGTTGACGTTGAGGGAGTCGGTGATGCTCTGGTAGACACCCATGCGGCACTGGGCGTCGTCGGCAGCGCACCACGACCAGTCGGGGTCGCTGGGCAGGAGGGAGCCGGACCACGGCGCGGGCGTGAGGTAGCCCGAGTTGTTGCCCTGCCAGTACGCCGTCTCGCTCTGCTGGAAGCCGAGGAAAACGTCGATGGCCTTGTAGATGTTCATCTGGTAGAGGGCGTTGTGCTCGCTGCCGATGCCTACCATCCACGTGCCCAGGATGGACTCGACGAGGAAGCCGCTGGCGGTGGATGGGTTCGCCGCGTTGTTCTTGTCGAGGTCGTGGTCGGCGCTCCAGCACCAGCTGTTCTCCCAGTACGACGACGACGTCTTGGTCAGGTGGGCGCACATGCGGGCCGCCTTGCAGGTGCCGGGATCCCCGCAGGTCGTCTGGACCTTGGAGCCGTTGGCGCCGCCGATGCGGAAGTGGCTGTTCCAGAAGCCGACGTCGCCGGCCTGGATTCCGGCCATGTTGACCTCGACGAGCTTGCAGCCGGGCAGGATCTCGGCGACGGTGAAGAGAAGGTCGACAAATTGCGCGACGCCAAATTGGCCGGGCTTGCCGACCTGGACCATGGGGACCGGCTTGTGCTCGTTCGCAAACTTACTGCCGCGCGCGCTGATGGCGGACCACACCTCTCCGTACAGGCGGGTGCCGGGCGGGATGACGAGCGTGTCGGTGACAATGTATGTGCCGTGAGGCAGGAAGATGACCTTCTTGCCCGCTGCGTCATTGATGATGCGCTGCAGGTTCTTCGTGCTGATGCGATTTGTCAGTTCATGGAAGGGCGTTTACCTCGTCGCAAGGAGTCGGCACTCACTCATCGGTAACGCCATCTCCGGCGACTGGCAAGCCGTGGACGTTCTTGACATTGATGACATTGGAGATGTCAAACTCCTCGAAGGTGGGCGGCTTGACCATATGATACGATCCCGACCCGTCAATGAGGCGAAGGGGCCGATGGGTAGGGTACAATTTGCCCTCAGCGCGATCGCCGTGCTGGGATCCGTAGACATTGCCCCAGATCCAGGCGCGGCCAGGGAGGACCGAGCCCTTGAGGACTTGGCGACCACCGGCAACCACCGTCTGGAGTTCGGGAAAGCGTCAGTTTGCCTCTCGTGTTCATCTTTCACTGTGGCACTCTATGGACTCGACGTACCGAGTCGCAGTCTTGGACCCGCAGGTTCTCGATGACGATCGAACCCTGTGCAAAGGGAGACGCAGCAGCGTTCCAGACAGTCTTGGTGTTCTTGGCGGTGGAATCGATGAGGGCAAAGAAGCCCGTGTTGTTGTTTGTGGTCTCGATGCCGACCTTGCACGACTCGAAGTCGAGCCCTTGGCCAGTGCCCTCAAAGAGCTTGTCAAGTTTGAGGCCAATGTCCATGTCTATCACGGGGAAAGGGGAATGTCAATGGACGCACACCACACGCAAGGCCTTGACCTCTTCAAATGCGTTTGGGAAACTAGGGAAGACACTGCGACTCACTCTTGAATGAAATGCCCTTGAAGTGGTACTGCTGCTCGTTCATACGGATACCGACAGAACCACCTTGGAAGACCAGGTCGTTCATGATGAGAGGAGATCCTCCTTGAGGCATGGAAAGTCCGGTGTGAGCGACGCCTCCCAGGGGCATGTTGAAGACAACATTGGTCAACTGGACGGCCTGGCTGACAGCCCAGTTGAGCAGCGTAATGTTGTGAGAGAGGGGGACTAGGGTCGAGTCCAAGACAAGATTCTTCAGACCAATGTAGAAGTTGACGGTGGAGCCGTAGTTGGCGTCGAAGCCGTAGTAGAGAAAGGGGTCCTGGAAGTCCCGTGAAGCCATGAGAACTGGCTTGTCGGTGGGGTCGCCCATCACGACAGTGTTGACGTATGAGTGCAACGGCTTGCTGAGGAGGTACTTGCCGCCCGGGATGTAGACCAGGGCTGGAGCTCCGGTCGTGCCCCGGGAGGTTGAGTTGCGAGACGGGCTGCCGTTGGCGAAGTCAATCGCCGCCTGAATGGCCGCAGAGTCGTCCGTGACGCCGTCACCCTTGGCACCGAAATCCGTCTTGACATTTCGGAAGACAGTCCATTTCTCGCCGTCGGGGATGAAGGGGCTGAAGCCGTTGTGCTGGATGGTCTCAAACCAGTACGAGGCCGGCTTCTTGAGGGCCGAATCTCTCTCGGTAGGCGCATTGAGAGCCGGAGAGCCGGCCGCGACGGCCGCGAGGCCAAGAAGCCATGATGCCGCCCGCATGATTTTGGATACAGGAAAGACGGCTGAGATTTCTCGAGAAGGGGGCTCGACCACTCGACTACTCAACCTTCTCTCTTTCCAGGAAGCCAGGGATGGGACTCGAAATTTATATCCTCGCGCTTCTTCTGCGAGCAGCAGGGATCAGAGGCTCCTGATTACTTCCACCTCGTCCTCCTTCTTCCCTCCAAGCCGGTTCACTGCCTCTCGGCGGGGCACGCCGCGCTGGAAGCCCATAATTCCCCTGTTTGGTGCGGTGCGGGTTGAGGCGATGAGGTAACAGATGCAGGGAAGTCATCAGCCCCTGGATGAACCCAATTGGAGGAATGATAATGGCCGCGAATGGCAGATCGAGATTGGGGAGATTCGATCGGCTTGCTGCGAGAAAAAAAAAAAGTCAGGACTCCACATGGCGAGCTTGAGGGCGACGAGTTCGAGTAATAGGGCCGAAAACACCTGTAGCGCCGGCTTTGATCTCGCGGCCGAGATGGATCCCCCTTTTAGCCAAGCTTCTCCACGTCTCTCTTCCCCAGACTCTCGCATCTCCGCATCTCCGCATCTCCCTTCCCCGCACGCCTCCTCCACGTTGGAGCTCCATCGAGACCAGGCATCCCCTGTCACATCAGGCTCCGTGATTCGAGCTCTTTGGTTTTTTTCCTGCCACTATGCTTGGTCCATTGAATTCTTTTTCGGGTGCCGTAAGAACAAAAGAACGCAGGTACCGATTCGAAGACTCGAAGAGCCGTGGATTGTGCCGACAGTCCGCGACCGTGAGCAAGGATATCCCGAGCTGGGAAAGATGGAAAAGAGTCTTCGGCAGAAAATTGTCGACTCTGGGATCAATTGCTGAATCGTCGGAGTTGGGAGACAGACGGCAAAGAGTTTCCACCAACGTAGCAACAAAAGATGTGCGACGAGAATTCATCAATTGAAGACGAGTCGGCGAGAAGCAAGTCGACTCGGACTTCTCCGCCAGGGAGAATCGCGTCACGTGATTCATTCGCCCTGAAGGCAGGCGTGACGATGCCTTCACATT
>NQYQ01000012.1:0-80669 GCA_003055925.1 Escovopsis sp. Ae720 | reverse complement strand
ATTCGCGGTGAGGGGGAAGAAGCTGCAGAAAGTGACGTTATTTTATGTCCAGTACCTTCAACAAGCTGTCCGTTACAACAAGCTTCGATGTACCTGGACCAAAGATAGCTGTTTCTATCGCAGGTTCCAGAAGCGCGGGGGAGGCGAAAAACACCCGATCTTAGGCGGCTCTTGGGGCGCGATCGGATGACGCCGTCGCCGCGCCGGCCGTGGCGCCTTTCTCTCTTTTGTCAGCTTTTGTCGCCCTCCATCCCGAAGCTTCGCTCGCCCAGGCGGCTGCTCCCTCTTGTTTGAAGTAAACATGTGCCAAAGATGCCCTTACTTTGAGCCCGGGCTGTCGTCATGGTGTACCGGCCACACGCTGCGGCAATGCTTGCGTCACGGCTGGCCAAAGGAGCTTGGGAAGATCCTGTTTGGAGACTTAAACCAGTTGTTGACTGGCGGCTAGCCGTCTGCGATCTGCTCTTGAGGTCGGCAGAAAGGCAGTAGTTTTGTTTTGTTTTGAGGCTGGCCGTTTGAATGCAGTCTGTATCCTTGCAAGCAACGACGAAACAAGACGACTGTCGCAGAGAAACCACAGTCGAAAAATTCATTTCGCTATTCCAAGGCAGATCGTGAATGATGTCTTCTCGAAGGGTATGTTTGCAACAGACAATGTCTTACCCCGTCCGAGGCCAAGATGTCCGAGCTCACCGATCTATAGGCGCAGAGGATCAAGGAAATCAGGGAGGCGGTTGAGTCCAAGAAGAAGCAGGGACCGGAGCCGGAGCCGGAGCAGCAGCCGGAGGCGGAGGGAGAGGAAGGCGAAGGAGATACCGGCAGGCCCGTTCAGAACATTCGCCGGCGCGGAGGACAAGTCAAGAAAGAGGAGAGCGAGGATCAAAACGAAGACGACGGCCCCGGCGAGGACGAGGGCAATGAAGGCCACGAAGGCGACTCCCCTTCGTCAGAGCAGGAAAGCGAGCCAGCAACACCAGAACCCGAGCGCGAGCTCCCGACGCGCTCTGCTCGCCCACAGGATCAAGCGGTCGCTTCGCCCGATGCTGATGCAGACACGAAACGACGCAGCCGCTTCCAGCCGGAGATCTTGGATGAGAACGAGACGGAGGGCCGAGGTCTCGTACGGCAGGACCAGCAGCAGCGGCAATTGCAGCGACAGCGGCGGGAGCAGAGGCAGCGACAGCAGAGCGACCAGCAGAGCGACCAGCAGGTGCAGCAGCAGCCCGAGCAGCAGGTCCAGGAGGAGGGCGGGAAGAAGGATCCGCTGAAGCTGAGGCTCGATCTGAATCTGGATATCGAGATTGAGTTGAAGGCCAAGATCCGCGGTGATCTTACTCTGGCTTTACTGTAAGACTTTCCACGCTCCCCGCCCCCTTTCCTCGCCCATGTCTTTGCTCCACCCATCAACGTCGTGGAAGAAAAACATCTGACGCTAATAGCACATAGGGAGGGCATGTAATGTTGGTGTTCACGGGGAGAAATGGCGGAAAATCGCTCGTCGGCCCCAAGTCCTGCGCTACGACCTGGACTTTGTATAACAGGATCGGCGGCTGCTCCGACAAGGCGTTCTTCGCGACTCGGTCGGGAAGCGCAAGTTGTCCATCGGACCATTAGATATTATTGTAATCGTCATGAAAAGGCTTTCTTTTTGTTTCGCGCGAGGGCGTCGCTAGACGTTGATCACGTCCCACAGCGATTTGTACCATACATTGTGCTTCAGACCGTGCTCTATCCGACCCGTTTCGTTCAAGAGGGGCATGCACTGCATGGCCGCGGCGAAGTCGTTGAGGCACTTGCTCCGCGCCTCCATGTGGCCGGACTGTCGGCTGATGCCGCCCGACGGGTCTAGGTTGACGTACTGGTGACGGCCGCGGACCAGGAGCGGGCCGGACCCGGTAAGGCTCGACGCGACGAAGTTCAGGGCGATGTCCTCACAGTTGAAGGCCTTGTCGACGTACTCGCGCATCTCCTTCATGGCAGGCTTGTCGGAGAAATAGTGGTCGAGGAATGCGATGTGGGTGAAGGCGAGGTTGGTCAGGATCAGCGCGTACACGTCCTCGTGCTCCCTCTGGGAGCAAAAATTGTAGTTCCAGTCGCCGTTCTTGGTGAGGGAGGCGCACCGTCCGAGGGCGCCCGTCAGCCTGTCCTTGCCGAACTTGCGCCACATCTGGAAGACGAATTCGAGGTCTTCGGGGCGATAGAAGACGTCGTCGTCGGAGAGCAGAATGGCCTGGGTGCGGTAGTGGGGGTCGGGCCGGAGCTTTTCGTTCAGGCTATCGCGTTCAGGCTTCCGGTAGCGGACGATGACGCCATGGTCTGAGGTGAATGTCTCTGGCTCTTGCTCGTCGAAATTGTTCCATACGACGACGATCTCGAGGAGGGATGGGATCTTGGTGGAGAGGAGCGCGTTGAGGATCTTCTTGAGTTGTTTCGGACGATGGAACGTTGACAAAGCGATTCTGGAGAACGAGATGGTTAGGCTTCTGGGTTGTTTCAGGTACAAGGAGCGGCAACCGCATCGATTGCCGTTTCGCATGCGGAGCAAACGACGGGATCAACTACGTACGTGAACTTGTCCTCTAGATGACTGCCGTACTTGGACGCGACGTCCGCCCTCCAGGCCGACTGCTGCTTGGCGGATTTCGCATCATTGTCGCAGAGGGGAACGTTGATGGCGGTCGTGGGTCCCGAGACTTTACTGCCCTCTTTCTCCGACGCGGGGCTCTTCGTGCCGCCGATGTCGAGGAAGGATGGGCTCGAGCTGACTCTGTTGACAAGGAAGAGGACGGTGACGGTGGAGAAGGCCAGGGCAAGCAGGATAGCGACGGCTTTCCTGAAGCGTCGAGTCTGGAGGGCGCCGAGGCAAGAGGCCATCGAAGGGGAGCGGAGTTTCGAGGACGGCGAGATGCGGATGTCAGGGAGAAGGCCCTTGGCTGTCGCGAAGATTCCGAGTCGAGGTTGATGTCGCGGGATGGACGATTGAGGGCATCGCAGGCTGGATCACAGTGTGCGGGTCTTTCCAATACGGAGCGCTCTTTGGCGGGGCACGATTGGGCCGCCTTGATACCCGTTCGGTCGTGCAATAAGGTACGAGTACAGGCTTGCTTTTCTCAGCTCAGACTCGGGATCAAGTCATGGAAATCAAGTCAAGATCAAATCTAGTTCTGCGATGCTGTGATGAATCGATCCAATCTATGCTCTGCTTCAAGATTCCTAATGCGAGTAAGGGTCAAATCTTGGTATTGATCCATCAACGTACTCCGTACTACTAGTACCAAGTCAAACACTGGCGGCATTGCTGCTGGCCTCCTTCGTACGCCGTATTACTACGAGTACTCGTACTTGTATAGTGTGCGGAAGCAGCAGTCCCGCACTGTGACCCTGGGTCCTTATAAATTCCTCGAGGCTGTGGCTCCTACTCCGACTGGTACCCGTACTCGTACTCGTAGAAGGTGCGACAGAATCGACCGAACGCACCTGCACCAGCAGTGGCACGAGTACGAGTACTGCAGGTGGTAACCACCGAGCATTTGCAGTCGTTGGTCTCAAACTCGAACGACGTCACAGGCGGTGAAGCTTGAACGGCACTTTGAATCGATCAATCAATTGATTCATCACTGCAATGAGCACGTCCAACAGCGCGGCCAGCGCACGTATTCGAGGTCTCAAGTTCAAGTTCCATTTGACGCATCGATATCCGAAATCCTGCGGCTCGAGCTGTCACTCCGCTGCCCGTCGGCGATAGGATTTCGTCCGCCTCGTCGCCTTCTGACAGCTCACGACCATTTTTGGATTCCTGCGGCTTCGTCAACTGTACTCGTACGGAGTACTCCGTACTCCGTACTCGTACTCATACTATACCACTGGTATATGGCATGGCTCTATCAAGATGGCGCGCTCAAGTGGAATGGCGTCTGGTCTATTCCTCTCGTCTACATTGAGGTATTGAAGCCTCCTCGATGGTTAGCGTAACAGTGGTGTGTGGCAGGTGCCGATACGGAGTACATACATGTACCCAGGCAGCACGAAGTGCACCGTTTTTCTCTACCGGTACTCGTACGAGCACTCCGGAGTCCGTCCTGCTGTGATCTGCAGGAAGGATTTGATCTGGATCGCGTGGCAGGCCCAACGGAAGCAAGGGGCAGAAACGCGGGCGAAACTGAGAGGTCCGAAAGGAAAGCAAGAAAGTAAAGGGGTGGGGAGAGAGAAGGAAGCAGGATGGACGAATGGATCGATGTCTGCCATGATGATGCAGCCACAATATGCATGCCACCCTCCAAGGCGCAGACACCCAGGCACACTCCCACGCAGGTCCCACATCCATATCAGCCCAATCCGGAGCCACAGCGAACAGGCGTTGTGGGATGATTGACCAGCCGCTTCCCACTTTGAGCCCCGATCTGCTGGCTTCGAAGACGACCTCGAGAATTGAGATCCTCATGTCGGATTGCCGCTGCCTGCCCAAAGCTCCTTCGGAATGACTACCGGTACGAGTACAGGACTCATAACAATGAACATGGACTCGTAGCAGTACGAGTACTACTCGAAGTGATGCTCGCACTCGTATGAGTAGATCAGGAAATTGCCAGTGAAAGAAAATCTTCAATAAAAAGGGGTAACGAGTCGCACCTTCTCATCAGAGCAATCTCAGAATGGATCTTCCGCGGACTGTTAAGTTTGTACTGGTACGAGTACGAGTACCTCGGAGTACCTACGACTATAGGTACTCCTTTTGGATCGTAGGGCAAGAGGCAGACAATATATCAGCCAATCATGTTGTCGAGAGTGCGCTTCATCGCTTCATCAATCTCGGGCCCAGCGTCTGCACACCATACCTACCCTGGACTAGCCCCCCCTGGGCATCGACGCGGCTCCACCAGGCTAGTATGAGTAGGGAGGAAGGAGGGATACAGGTACGAGTAGCGCGGCAAGTTGCCAACAAGGGGTCGCCAAAATTATCTGCCACGAGCAACGAGGCGAGAATGTGAGAAGACGACGAGGAGCAAAGAGGCCGTTGAGCGGCTTGAAGCCACGGCGTCTGACAGCTCAAGTTCCAGGTGGGAGGATCTGCTAGTCTGCCTTGAGCAGCTACTCGTACTCGTACAGCCTACCACTTGGCAGTATTCTAAACATGTCCTCCCCCCTAACCTCGTTCCTGGCGATGCGAAACTTCTTTTTTTTTCCCCTTTTTTTTCTTGCCTTTTCTCTCCCTAATTCTTCTTCTTTTTTCCACCCCTTCTCGTTCGCCAAGTCTAGCACGAACTTCTGTCTGAGTTCCCATATCCCAGGCAAGCAGGTGCTCGGGAGATTTTGTATCACGCTCTCTTCCTCTTGGCAACGAATCTCCACGAGAATATCCTCACCTCGGCTATCTACGACAAGGACTATCTCGATCTATTATTTACCTGTATACAGGTAGATTATTCTTTCCTTCTTCCTTCTTTCTTTTTGGTATCTCGCCTCGTCTCCAACTCCACCGTCGCCTGCTCCTTCCTCGACAAGGGGGGTCAGACTTCCGTCGCTCAGCGCGCTTGCGTCAGCCTCCGCCGCGCAGCTCCATCAATCGATCCATCAATTGATCCATCTCAATCCATCCATCCTCCAGCAATCCATTAATTGATTTATTCCTTGCATCTCCCGCTCGTACGAGCTCTCAAGGGTCTCGCCTTTCAGCCCGTCAAATTGCCTCACCCTCGGTCCCGGACTCGACCTCGCGCGCATCTTTAATATCGCCTGCTGGCCCCATCTCTATCCTTACAGCTCCCGTCGTCGATCCTCTCTCGACCGTCAGACGCGCCGCATCCGCTTGATTTTCTGTCCTACTCGAACAGTCCTGTACTGCGCAGCACCCTCCTCCTCGCATGTCATACCATTATTTTACCACCATACCAATCGCCCTTCCTCCTTGTGGTATCAGGTGAAGCGACAGAATCTATATCGAGCGTCAATTGATTGAGGAGAGAAGGGGGGACAAAAAAAGAAGGAGAAGACGAGTAAACAATTCTTGCGAAGATGCGCGGACGAACCGTCATCGCCATTGGCGCCGTCTTGGCCTTCTGGGCCGTCCTCTACTTCCGATTCCACATCCACGAGCTGGGGGAGATCGTCGTTACCTACAGCACGTTCTACCCTCTGCTCCATCGACACCCCGATATCCTTTACCGGCATCCGGAGAACGAGACGTCGCTGGCCAACTCGACCCTGGCCTCGGCGCCCATCCTCGTGCCCAAGATCATCAACCAGATCGCCCTTGGAAACGCCTCCGTCTCCAAGTACCGCGCGGCCATTCAGAGCTGCACCGACCTCCACCCCGGCTGGAAACACCAGATCTGGTCCGACCAGAATGCGACGGACTTCATGGCCGAGCATTATCCCGAAATCCTGCCTCACTATATCAATTACCCGCAAAACATCCAGCGCGCAAACATCCTGCGGTACGCTCTCCTCCACCATGCTGGTGGCATCTACGTCGACCTCGATGTAACCTGTCGCGTTGCCCTCGACGACACTCCCCTCGTACGGCTTCCCTTTGTGTCACCCGGCGCCCACCCCGCCGGCGTCAACAACGCCTTCATCGCCGCCCAGCCCGGCCACCCTTTCCTCGAGCAGCTCCTCGGCAACGTGCCCAGCCACGACCTCAAGTGGGGCCTGCCCATGCGCATCCCGTACGTTGAGAATATGCTCAGCACCGGCTGCATGTTCTTCTCCAACCAGTGGATGGCCTACGTCCGCGCGCTCCTTGCCGGCCGTCAGGACCAGAACGTCTTCATCCTCTCCGACGAGAACGGCGACATGGCCCCCCACATGCTTCGCGGCAAGGTCACCACCCCCATCTTCGTCCACGGCGGCGCCAGCAGCTGGCACGGCTGGGATGCCGCCCTCTTCCTCACCATCGGCGACCACTACCTGCTCTACCTCACGGGCCTCTTCACCACCGTCGGTCTTCTCTGGGTCTGCCTGCAGCTTAGGCGATCGCACAGGCACCGGGGATGCTGCATCTTCGGTCGTATGTCCTCCCGGGGCAGCGGGTCACCGGTCCGCAGAGAGCGGAAGCCCAGCATCATTGGGGACGCCATGGCTTGAGTGGCCGTGCTCATAACGACGCCAGCGGCGGCTGTTCTTTCACCATCTCAAACTCTCCTCTCGAGGCATCTTCATCATATTGAGCTGTTTTTCACACTGTTCCGAATACCACACCTGGAGCAAAAGCAGCAGCAGCAGCAGCTCCGAATATTCATAGCAAACATCATGATGCACCAGCAATTAGCGAGCACGAGGCCGAGCCAGGGATTAATGACTTTATTTTCAACGTTGGTTTTACAGAAAGTTGCTGGAGGCACCGATGCCGATGCATATCTTAAATTTTTGACTTGGGCAAATGGTTTGCCCCCGTGGGGCGCCGAGGGGTAGGGTTGAAAATGTTGAGCTCAACGCTCAGCTGTGCTCTTACGTTTCCCATTCGAATTACGCAATGCAGAATAGACACGGGGGTGAGGAAAGAATCACCGAGCTGGCATGAGGCGGGCCGTGCCGGGCGAGGTCATTCCGTGCGGGATGTCTTGTTTTATAGAAAGCCGTCTCGAATGCTTCGCATTCGTCGAGGCAGCGGAATCTGACGACTGTAATGTCTAGAGGGGAGGACGAGCCGACCTCCCTAATGTAATAATGTCAACGACGTCTTGAATAATCTACCAAACCACTTGATGGGCTTCTTGATCTTCTTTCCTATTCCATGCCGTGTGCTCCCAGATTCATTCACAGTCTCAGACCCTCTGTGAATATGCGGTGGTTTAGAGGTCCGTGGAGATGGCTAGTCCTTGGATGATGGATCCTGCGGAGGTTGCGGCAGATGCCGCAGGCTAGACAAGGCGCGGGAGGGTAGATGGCGTTCCCGCGCTCTCCCAGACTCTCCGATCGATCCCGCGATGACGTCTTGCCGTGGCCTTGCGAAGGTTGCACCTCTGTTGAGACCAACACTGCAGACACGTCCTGCTAGATCGGTCTCGTTGAGCGCGGGATCAGACATCTTTCTCCACATGACTTCACTCTCATTCAACGAGTATTGATTCAATTTGATCAGCCTGGCGGATCATCATGATTCACGGCCCCTAGTCTACTCAACATAGCATCCATCAGCCTCGGTGATGCGGCGGCGAAGATATCACATTCTGCATGTCGCCATCTCTCCACCCCTCAACATAGGGGCTCGTCGAAGATCTGGTAGCAAACGAAAGGTGCGTAGAACTCTCGTGCAAATATGCATATGTACTCTTCAGAGCTTGTCCTCGAAGCCAGATCAACATGAGCCCAGCATGATGTGAGCTTGACGACAAAAGTTGCCCTATACACTTCCACACGCTTTGTCTTCCACAGGGCCTCCAAGCACAATAAGAGGCACGCTCGTGGCTAGCAGACGCTATTTTCTAGAGGACAATGGGGCAAAGGCTTCCCGTCGATCTGCATGACGTCGATGGCGCCCTGGCTTGCCTTCCCGCTCTTAGTAGCCTCTTCAGTGGCCAACTCGCGACTTCGATTTTTTTTTTGGATATTCGAGCGCAAACATCAGTGTCGATATGCAATGAGCAGACAAAACACGTAAAGAAGTGAGCATAGACAATGTCTACAGTGCTCTATATCAAAGAATGGGGCTCAATCTGACGCAAAAGTGGCCAAGCCCAGAGCACGTCATGGCCGGTCATGAATTCCAATAGCCCAATCATATATATATCCATCTCATAAAGAGATATCTCATTTTCTATCAACAAAGCTCCAACCCCGTCAATCTCATTCATCAGCTTCAATTCTCGTGAAAGAAAAACTCTAATCATCATGTCTTCCGCACACGCCCGCAAGGACAGTCCGTCCGCTGACCACCCCGAGGCTCCCGAGGGGCAGGTCCGCGACGCGTCCTACGCAACCAAGCAGAATGCTCCTGTTCCCGTTCAGAGCGACGATGCCGAGGTCGAAGACCCCATCAAGGCTGATATTGCGGATTCAGACCAGCAACTTGGTGAGTCACACATGTTTCAGTCGTCTGCGTATGACGCTGACAGCCGGCAGAGCGAGATGACACGGAGGCTGTGGACAAGTCCAACATTCTCCATGAGAGGACGCGAGGGGCTAAGCCTCAGACTTCGTACAAGAAGCAGCTTGACGAGCTTGAGAAGGCCGCCGAGTAATCCTGTTAATACTAGGTAGTGGGAAACGCACACATAGAATGTGTAACGCAGAGTCGTTGTCGTCCCTCTCAACTTATAAGAACGTTCGTGTCAACGTGACGCCGTGGATGTGTATGGATGTATCGTGCAGAATAATATCCTGGTGCCAAAATCTAAGTTTGCACATCACACATCAACAGTCGTCTTGGCTCAGGAACTTTGGAGCTCATGTCATCGTATTATGCGGCTTTGCTCCTCCAGATATTTTGCAACCTGTGTGTTGAATTAGCGGTGCATGAGCTTTGCTCTCAGGATTTGTTGAACCCACCTCTCTCGACACATCATAATCGTACAACCATTCGAATTGCTCATCCCAAGCTTCGGGTAGTGACTCAGAGTCGCCGCTAACGTATGCGTATATGCCTGCAGAAGTCATTCAACATGAAGTTCTCGTGCGCCTGCTCCAAATGAAAGACCTACTCTGGACATCCTGCAATCTGAATGCCTCGGAGTTGGACTGGCCGAGCCGCTGGACTTGCTCGGCACGGGGTTTGCGGAAATACTCTTGGCGATATGTCACCATTGGCATATCCAATGCGGACCGGGCCGACTGGCAAAAGAGAGCAAGAGACATTGACGACTCAATGCACTGCGTTGCACCCTGCAGACGTGGGATATTTAGCCTCTGCGCATCGTCTTTTCCGATCCTGTCCACTTCGACGAGGAAGCAAGGTCGGGGGGGGGGGGAGCGGGGGGAGCTCCTTACCTGCCCTGCATCGGGCAGCATTGCATGCGCCGCGTCCCCATGCAAAATGACTCTCCCGAGAGGACTGCGCCAGCTGGTAAAGGGACCAACACAAGCAGCCGTCCAGTTGACGCATCGCCGCTTCGTCGCATCACAAGCAGCAACGGCTGCTTCCATGAGCTCCGCCGCTCCGCCGCCCACAAAGCCGCTAAAGCGCTCTCGGACCCGCTCGAGGTCGCCCGCCACGGCCCAATCCTCATGAGCAGCGACTTCTTTCCCATGATCCGAAAAGGCCACCGAGAACAGGCCTTGACGGCGGATCGGGGCAGTGACAATGTAGCGTCCGGGCCCCATCCAGACTGTCGGTCCAGGCCTCCTGTATAACTTGGCCAGAAGGGGGTCCTGTAGCATCAGGGAGGATGGGATCTCGCATCCTGTGACTGAGGATGTCGAGCTGGATGACACATGGGCCTTGAAGTCGGGAATGATCATCGGCCTCAGGGAAGAGCGCACACCTGCGTCGAAGTCGGAGGCGATTAGTTAGCGAATCTCATCATCTCAAGGCTTCTCGTGATTCGCATTCATTGGGTTTCCAGATCGAAAGACCTACCATCGGCGACAACTACCAAGTCCGCAGCGAGAATGTCCCCCTCGGCCGTACGCAATCGGACGCCATCATCCCCCTCCTTAATTTCCGTTACCTGGCAGCCGAACCTTATTCGGCCGCCCTTTGCGCAGAATAGGTCGTGAAGCCACTTGAGCAGCTCCCCTCTCATGGCGAGCAGGTACGGAGACCCGTCTATCGAGTCGACCATGTTCTCCTGCAAGATCTCCCCGTTGTCCCCGCGCATGAGCACCCTGACGGTGCAGTCCTCCGCAATGGCCATGAGGGATGGCAGCAGTCCGAGGGACTTGAAGACGCGGGTCCCATTCGGCGGGATGAGAATCGGCCCACCTATCGAGGTGAGATGCCCATGGCGTTCCACGATCAGGGGCGTGATTCCCGGGATGAAGTGCGTCAGGCAGAGGCCCGCGGCGAGGCCTGCAATGCCGCCTCCGACAATGAGGATGGAGGGGACGTAAGTGGAAGACGCCTCCTTTGCCATGGTACGGCCCTGGCACGGCGATGAGACTCGCAGTGGCCCGGGATCGATCTATGTACTCGTACGGAGTAACGGTAGGATGTACAGGTATGTCCGGAGGCAGGCTGGCGGTTGTCAGAGTGTAGGGTGATGCTGCTGCTGCTGCTGCTGCTGCTGCTGCTGGTGGTCAAGTGATGCTCGTGGCGGAGAGAGGGCGCGGAAGAAAGGAAGACAATGACGAGGACGAGGACGAAGACGACGGAGACGACGAAGACGGTGACGACGGGGTCGAACTTGAATCGAGGAGATCAGGGTCGGCATGTTTGAGGAAAGAACGTTGGAAGCGTTCCTGCCAAGGATCTGCTTCCATTGAGAACGACCCTGCGCCTTCCTCGCGGAGCGAAGGGCAGCAGCCACTAAGTTGCAAGATGGAAGTGTCGATGGAGCAGAGATACCCAATGTCAAGGTTCAAGTCAGTGGGAAGGAACCTCGAGCGCTCCGTCCGTCCATGCGATGCAACAGCCAAAGTCCCGTGACCGGCTCGTGAGAGGGGATCGAGAAAGAAAAAGAGGACAGATTGATCAATCAATCAAACAATGGCATGCCGGATGCATTCATCAATGCAAACGAATCAGTTTGCCGTTGGTCAGCGGGAGGATCGGCATCTGCATCTTGATCAGGTCAAATTCGAGTTTCAGATGCCGCCATCTCCCAGGATCTACGACCACATACGGAGTTCGCTTGTGTCATCTCAGCCACAGTCCTCACCAGCCTCGGCCATTTCAATCCTGTCATTGATCGAGATTGACATTCGATCAATTGCACGATATTCATTCAATGTTCTTAGTACATACATATTCAATGCTAGATCAATGCTGGTGCCAGGTTCTTTGCTTACCCTGGAGAAGCATCTTTGTCTCGATGGGATTGATCTCAGCTTATGTCGTCGTCTCAAGCCGGAGCTGACCCTTCGACTTGCCACATCATCATTGGATGTTGTAGGGTCTCGGGGTGATCAGGATTCCTTCAACAAGCGAGACTGGACGATTTTGTTGACATGCTCTGACCCCAGTCATCAAAGGGGCTTTGACGATCCTACTTCGCATGCGGAGTTCCGAATCATGACGCGCAGATTCTCCGACCTTGATCACGGCAGCTCACGATGATACTTTCCATTGATTTCCTCTACGGCCTCCTTGCCGGCGTCGGCCTGGCTCTCTTCCTCTCAATTACCGTGGCTATCCTCTCTTGGACCAGGACGGGCACCGACGTGTACGGTCTCCAGCACTGGAAGCTCAATGTCCAGCTGCCCCCTGAGAGCATGTGGATGAATCTTGGATATTGGTGAGCGATCACGACACCCTGACTCCTTACCTAGGTAGTATGCAACCTCATCATGAACTGCGAAGTCATCTTGCTGACGAACATCCAATAGGCATCATGTCAGGGAATCTCCGCCGCAACATTTCAGGGACGCCTGTACAGCTCTTCTCCACGAAGTCCTCTACGCCTCCGGCATACTGGAAAGGACTCGGACTGCCACAAAGGAGGCCAATGCCCCTATCGCCATCCTCGATCTCGGATTCGGTTGCGGCGACCAGACCGCGGAGCTTGTGCGCCTCGCTCAAGACAGACTCGCCGACAACATCTCCTACGTGGGCCTCACCCTCAACGCCGCGCAAGCCAAGTTCGCATTCGGCCACCTGGCCCGCCAGATTGCTTCCTCCGGACCCGACAGCACCGCTCTCACAGATCGGTTTCGGCTGGTTTGCGCTGATGCGGCGAGTCCACAATCATGGAGCTCGAAAGTTCAGGAAGCTGTAGAGGCTCTAGGCTCCATAGAAGGTAGCGAGAGGTGGCTTCTTGCCCTGGACTGCCTCTACCATTTCTCCCCTTCACGGCGGCCCATATTTGGATACGTCGGCTCTCCACGAGGACCGTTCCACGCAAACATAATGGCGTTCGACCTGCTCATCAGTGACGAGGCAACCTTCTCTCAGAGGATGGCTGTCATGATCATCGGGAGGCTGATGGGTTGTCCCTCCAACGCATTTCTCACTGAAGACTCTTACCGCCGAACACTCGTCGAGGCGGGCTACCCGACGGAGCGGATCGTTGTTCGGGACGTGACGGAGAACGTCTTCCCCGGTTTGGTGGCTTTCCTCGGGAGACAACAGGCTCTCTTGAAGCAGCACGGCCTTTCGCTTGGGAAACTGGTCATTGCAAAGAGGGTGTTTGAGTGGTTCCACACATCCAAGGCGTTGAGGGCTGCGATCATCATTGCCCGCAAGGATAAGTCATCCGTTCTGCCAACCGTTCCCGTCTCATGATCACCAGACATACCTACCCAGCCGCGCGAAGCGATCGGAGTCGAAGTGGTCATCCGGGCCCGAAGAGCGGTTCGACTGTTGCCCCCGATTTCCCGACAGGCACGCCATCGGGCCTCAGTCTTCCGGAAAGTGGGCAACATGCACCGCCAAGCTGCGTGCAAACTCCCAATCTTGGCAAAATCTTGCCCCACGTGGAATAGCGCTTTTTGGGGGGGATGGGTCTACTGGTACCCAGGTCAGGTCGGAGTTTTGCACCTAGTCAGTGGTCTATGCCCGGACGGACTAGATCGACGGGCCGGAGTAGAGGGCTAGACGCCTCCGAGAAGATCCAAAGTTCATTAGGAACAGGAAGAGAACTCTTTGCAGGCCCCTCCCGACCTGAAGAGTGTTCGTACCTGTACGGAGTATGACTGTGATCGCATGGCAAACCGGTGGCTTCGAGGCTTCTGGATTTCTTCTGAATAAACCGACAGAGCCCCTGTTCCGTGAGTTCAGGCAAAAGGCATGAACGGTCCTATCCGCTCACCGTTGGGGGGGGGGGGATCGCTTCGCGAGGGTGGTCCGAGCCTTGCCCTTATCTCCCTGTTCAAATCCATCGACGACTTAGCGTGCGCTATTGCTGGGAAATATCCGCGAGAAAAAAAAGATCCCTGGATGAGCCCCAGGAATGGGCCGAGGTGCAGTGGGATGACGAGGCTTACCAGTACTCGTACCTGTACGGAGTAAGGCAAGCAGGCTTCGCCGCTTCGATACGTGTACTCGTACGAGTAGTCGTATGCAGAGAACACGGGGCCAGGAATATGTCATGTATATTCGGGCTAGCCTCCGCGTTTATTCTCTCTCTCGCGGATCGCCATGCTTCATCTGAGCGCATGGTGAGACTGTCGAGCAGTTCTGCCATATCCGAGATTGTGAGCAGTCGCACACGAAACCAAGCAACTCGACACCACGACCAGGAGAGGAAAGAAGGGAAGAAGAAGAACAGGGGACCAAGAGAGGGGAGCCAAGCAAAGCTCACGCCCCATCACTAAGACCGGCATCGAGTGTCATGGAGAAGAAAGCGCCGCAGAGAATAGCCATCGTCGGCTCTGGCCTCGCAGGCCTCACGGCGGCTCATATCCTCCACTCCGCATCCCACTCCGTCACCATCTTCGAGCAGTCGCCCGAGCTCTCGTTCGACTCGGCATCGGTATCGATCGGAACGCCCCCGTCCAGCTCCGGGAATGGGCGCCCCGTGGAGCGCATCGACCTGCCCATGCGCGCCGTCGCGGGCGGCTACTACGCCAACGTAGTGCGCATGTACGCATACCTCGGCATACGGCTGCATCCCGTGCGCTTCCTGTTCGTCTTCGCCAAGGCCTTGGGGCTCAGTGCCCCCGCCCACGACCATGAGGCGGCCGATCGGGCGTATTTCGTGCACGCGTCGAATCTGCACCGGATCCCGCCGCGGCCGGAGAACCGGAGTCTCGTGCTCCATGCCGTCGAGGTGCTCTTCCTCATCGCCTGCCAGTTCTGGTTCACTGTCGCCTGCTTCCTCGTCCCGCCCATCACCAGGCCCGCCGTCACCCGGCCACTGGGCGACGCCGGATGCGCCGCAGAGCGAGGGGACGGCGAGGAGGAGTCGCTGGGGGAGTATGTGCGCAGGATATGGCTCCCGCGGAGATATGTGTCGCACTACCTGCTCCCCCTGATGAGCAGCGTGGCGACCTGCTCCCACAGCGAGATGCTCGACTTCCCCGCGCGCGACGTCGTCGAGTACAAGCGCCGCTCCAACGGGCAGCAGCACTATGTCGTCTGCGGCGGCGTGCGGCGCGTGCAGGAGCGCCTCGCACAGGGTATCACAGACGTGCGTCTCGGCGCGCGCGTCGTGCGCGTGCAACCCGTCGAGGGCGGCGTCGGCGTGAGATGGCGATCATCATCGTCCTCCTCGTTGTCGTCGTCGTGCGCGAGCGGATGGGGGACCACAGACTGGGAGGCGTGCGAGGAGGAGGAGGAGGAGGAGGAGGAGGAAGTGTTCGACAGGGTGATCCTCGCTGTGTCGCCGGACGTCGCGGGCAGGATATTCAGCCCCGTGAGAGCCCTCGCGGGCCGCATTCCGACCCGCCAGGTCGAGAGCACAGTGCTCTGCCGCGCGGCAGGGGCTTCCACTGCAGCCGTCGTCGTCGAGGAGGAAGACGATCGCGGAGCCCGCGCGCCCGCGAGGTGCGCGCACCATACGCCCAGGGGGCAGGCGCAGGTCATCACGTTCCGGACTCGGTTCGCGGGCGGCGAGTCGAACACGGAGGCTATGCACGAGATGCCCTCGGGCGTGCTGGTGCAGACATGCCCTCTGCGGGAGTCCGGGTCGAAGCCCGGCGCGCTCGGGCTCAAGACGGCGCGCTTCACGAGGACGCTCCGGACGGTGGAGAGCCAGCGGGCTGTGCGGAGGATGATGATGACGACGACGACGGCGAAGGCCTCGAGCAGGACGCAAGGGGGCGGGGACGAGTGGACGAACGGTCAGGACGGGGTCTGGCTCGTCGGCGCCTGGTGCTGGGACGGCATGGTCCTGCTGGAGGGCTGCGTCGTCTCGGCCATGCGAGCCGCGCGCGACATGGGCGTCGAGGTTCCGTGGGATCGATAGATGAGGATTGCGGCCCGTGAGCGCCAATGGACAGAAATAGATCCCTCGAGGGAGCTTGGAATGCGGTGTGACCTGCACGGCGTGTCTCTCTCGACTGGAATGATGATCCTCTTGAGGTTGGACGCAGTCCACCAAGAAGAGTTGTGAGGGGAAAGCTGACGACGTCGTCTTACATTGGGACGATCCATCGACGAATCTGGTTGCCTCTTTCATGCTATGCGGCATCAGCGGCGGCACCCAGCGTGTCGTGTTGATTCAAGCCAATCTACGGAGTATTCTTTGCCCAGTATAAATAAGCCCGCTAAGGCTGGCCATCGAGTCTACGAGCACAGGTATGTAGGCCAGCCCGAGGATCCCAACGGCCAATGGCCAACCCACGCTGACTCTGTACAGATCACACAACTTCATACTTGATACTTGTCGAGAAGCTCGGGAGGAAAACCATTCGCGATTCTATATACTGGTCTATATGGCAAATGATGACCGCTCGAATCATACCAGTAGCTTGCAAGTGCAGGAGGAGAGAGGTACCCAAGCCTGAGCGAGAAGGAGTGGAGAAAAGGAGAAGAAGAAAAAGTAAGAGAGAGCAATCGTGCTCCTCGGCACCGAGTACACCGAACATCTGAGAATGTGAATCTATCCCCCGCTCGCGCTTTGCATTCCCTAATGACTGATTGCTTTTGATTCGCCCATCATTCTGTGTAGAAGGCAAAATAAAATAAAATAAAAATCATTTCCTGTCTTTTCTTTGCTCATCTTTGCTTTTTGAAATCGCTGCTTCTTGTCTCATATACAGCCCATCGAGTCCGGACCGTGGCTGCTATTGCTGCTGCTGCTGCTGCTGCTGCTGCTGTTGCCCGTCTAGGCCTTGAGCTTGGCCGGGGGCACGCCGAGGCCGTTGCGGTTGCGGAAGAAGAGGACGCTCGCGGCAGGGCCCGTCGCACCCTCGGTGGGCTCGACCCATTGGCACATGCGGCTCGACGTCCACATGGCCTTGAGGAAGCCGAGGGGCCCGCCCTCGGTGTTGGAGCGGTAGTGCTTGCCCATGACCTTGCGGACGGCCTCGGTGGCCTCGTCGGCGTGGTAGAAGGGGATGGTGGCGATGTAGTGGTGGCAGACGTGCGTCTCGATGATGCCGTGGAGGAGCTGGCGGCCGATGAAGCCGAACTCGCGGTCGATGGTGGCCGCGGAGCCGCGGACGTAGTTCCACTCATCGGGCTTGTAGTGAGGCAGGGTGGGGTCGGTGTGCTGAAGGAAGGTGATGGCAACTGCGAGAGCGAGTTAGTGCTTTGATTCGAGGAGGGCGGGAAATGAGAGAAGGTCGCTGAGGAGTTTGTCTCGGTGATAGAGAAATTTCAAGAAATCTGGAAAAAACAAACAAAAAAAGAGGGGAAGAAAGATGGAAAAAGTTCTTACCCAGCCAGTGGTTGACCCAGAGATAGGGGATAAAGTACCAGACGGCAAGGTTGGCCCAGCCAAACGTGTTGCCGAGGTAGAAGAGGGCCGAGGCGGTCAGGGCGATGCCGATGTCGCTGAGGACGATGAGCTTGGCGTCCTTTGCCTCGTAGAGCGGGCTGGAGGGGTCGAAGTGGTTGACGCCGCCGCCGAGGCCGTTCAACTTGCCCTTTCCGCGGCCCTCGCGCTGGCGCTCGTGGTAGTTGTGGCCGGTGACGTTGGTCATGAGGTAGTTGGGCCAGCCGACGAGCTGCTGAAGGACGAGCATGATGAGGGTGACGATGGGGGTCTCCTCGGCGAGGTCGGCCAGCTCGTGGGCCATGCGGCCGAGGCGGCTGGCGTGCTCCTCGCGGGTGCGGGGGACGAAGACCATGTCGCGCTCCATGTTGCCGGTGCTGGCGTGGTGCTTGCGGTGGCTGATCTGCCAGCTGAAGTAAGGGACGAGCAGGGCGGAGTGGAGGACCCAGCCGGTAATGTTGTTGATGAGGCTCGACTCGGAGAAGGCGCCGTGGCCGCACTCGTGGGCGATGACCCAGAGGCCGGTGCCGAAGAGTCCCTGGAGGACGGTGTAGACGGCCCAGAGGGAGGCCCTCGCGAGGACGTTGGGGACGTACTCGGGGGTCGCGTAGTTGTGGAAGACGTAGAAGGTGGTTGCGACGCAGACGATATCCCGGAGGATGTAGTAGTAGCCCGTGAGTGCGGAGCGCTCAAAGCAGTGCTTGGGGATGGCCGCGCGCAACTCGGCAATGGTGAAGTCGGGGAGGGTGAACTCGTTGCCGTAGGTGTCGAGCATGCGGCCGTACTCCTTCTTCTCCTCATTGCCGGCCTCGGAGAGGGAGGAGAGGGAGGTGGAGGAGGCAGAGGGCCTGGGAGAGTCCTGGGGGGTGTTCACAGCCGAAGACTCGGTTGAGATGGCGGCGACATTGCGGTTGTGAGCCTGCTGAGGCCCGTCCAGGGCAGTGGAAGAAGCCATTGTCGACCTGCTCTCCAAAGGTTTCCCAGAGGATCCCACGATGCGCAACGAGGATGAAGACGACAGAGCAGAAGATGCCAAAGCCGACACTGTGACCCTTGACTCGAGAAGCGCCTGGCAAGAGGACGAAGAGCGAGCGAGGAAGAGAGAAGGGAGAAAGAAAGAGAGAAAGGAAGAATCGAGACGACGACTCTTTAAAATGGGCCTATTCCTCAACCCCAGTCAGCCCTCTTGACGTCGACTCAGCAAAGAGCGGGGATGGATACTGGTAATGATGAAGAAGGGATTGGCTGGAGAGTGACGGAGGGGTAGGTTGGGATGTGCAAGAGGGAAAAAAGAGGAGCAGAGATGGTTGAGGGAACTGAGATTGGATGGACGAGGAGAGCCGGACTTCAGGTGCCAGGAGCCGAGCCCAACTATTTTTTTTTTCTTTACTATTTCTTTTCCTCCCTTCGAAAGACTTGAACCACTATACTACTACGGACTTTAGCACTACTACTTACTCTATACTCGTAGTAGTAGTTGTTGTCGTGGTTGTCGTAGCAATTCTTTGTCTTTGGGGCGGCTCCCTCTCTACTAGTCTGTTCTACGTATGCTTTGGCTCATCTTCATGTCTTATTCTCAGGTGTCATCATATCAACTTGCTCCTTCTGGCGCGAGGCTAGCGAAAAGAACGGCGACATGCATGCAAGACATCTAATCGTACACGTACGAGTACTGTACTCCGTACGGAGTTCTCGTACATACATATGTAGGTAGGTAATAGTACTCGTCATACTCGTACAGGTATGTATGCATGTAGATGCTCCGTACGGAGGATTCACTCGCTTGATCAATGGAATCGAGGAGTCGAAGGACTCGGAGTCGCCAAAGGGCCTCCAGGCTGTTGATTCGGCATTTGCGGACCTCGCCTTGGAGCGTACCTATACCGGTACGAGCGCGAGAACGATTCGAGGACGCATACCGGCAGTACTCGTACTCGTACGAGTACTCCGTAGTAGGTACGAGTAGTAGGCAGGGAGCCCGTTCGATACCACTGAGCACTGATGTGGAGGGGCACTTCGATCCTCGGTGGAGGGGAGAGAGAGAAAAAAGCCGTCTCGCCGTCTCGTCGTCTCGTACATACTCGTACGAGTAGTACTCAGTAGGAGGCACAGAGTAGTGGCGCACCGTCTCCAGCAAGCATCAGTGTGGCACACCCCAGCGTCGGTATTTCTGAGTAATGTTGCGCATCGATCCATCGATCCATCCGAGGAGGGCACTGCATCTGCTGGACGGGTTTAGCTCGAATTGTTCCGGTGGCTTGTTCGGCTTTCTCGCCGCCGCGACCCTTTTAGTTCAGGGCTGGAGGCAGGGCTAGTCCGACGACTTGGCCAGATTCCCTCCTCCACGCAGCGGTGTGTGCAGACTGATTGGTTCTTTGCTTTTTCTTCTTCTTTCTCTCTCCCTTCCTTCAATCTCTTCCTTTGGCTTTCTCCTCGAACACAGTGCCATGGCGAGGCGGCTTCTTCATTCTTCATTCTTCCCTTTTTTTTTGTTGGTCGGTTGGGCACAGCGGGGAAAAGAAAAAGGGGAGCGGGGGAGGCAAGGACAAAAAGGGTCACATCTCGCCGCCACCAACGGAGAGAGAGAAAAAAAAGGAGACAGGCAGACGAACTTGAAGTTCAAGTTATTGATACCACCTTTTAGAGTCTCGACCAAACGGAGGACACAAGCGTACTCGTACTCGTACGAGCACGAGTGCAGACTCGGGATGCTCCGAGGTCGTTCTCGCACGGCTCGCACGAGCACTCGTACATACCGGTACGAGTAGTACGCAGCGACCGCGGACGATGCGACTTTTGGTCGAGAGCCGAGAAGGGGATGGCCCGGCCGTCGTGGATGTGCCATCCTCAAGCCACGAGGGTGTCCCCCAGTCTGACTCGGCTGGCGCTAGTTGAGGGGGGAAAGAGAAATTGATCTTCAAAAGTTCGGGGCGCCACAAGTGCGGTCGATAATTCAGGGGCCGAGGGTTTGTTCTGGGACGACTTTTGAGCTACGGAGTAGTAAGCAGAAGAATCCCGAGTGGCGGGAATGGGTGTCTAGTATTTTTTTTTCTTCCTCCTTGTCTTACGCCGTACGAGTACTCGTCCACGTTGCAGGAGAGGCTTGTTGAACGCAGCACGGATATCCCGACTTTGAAGCCAAGGCCGGCGATGCGGGTGCGCGCGCTGCGCCGACGACGTGTCAGTGACGGCGTTCGCGGTGGGTGGTTTTCCGGCATCCGTGCTTCATACGAGTACTAGTAGCACTCGTCCGGAGTCTTCCGTGATGATTGACAATGACGAAGCGAAACTTGTTGATCGCCAGGGTAAGTACGGAGTAGTAGTAGTAGGTTGATTCGATTGATGGATACGACGGAGTTCCAGTACTCGTACATACGGAGGACTCGTACAGGTATCTGTTCGATTTTTTGATTGGCGGAAAAGGCACCGCAAGGCTCCACGAAAGTAGCTGGTGTGTGGTGGCTGGTGTGTGGCTTGAGCATCAGTCCGTGGCTGGTGCTTTCCCACCTTGCCATTTGAAGTTGACGCTTTTCCCGTGGATCCCAGATCCTCATCTTCCCAGATCATCATCATTGATTGATGGATCAAGTCCATTCACGGAGTACTCGTACCTCTCCGTACTACTCGTACGAACACGCCGTTGATCAAGGACCTTCAACAACATTAGACCCACCGGCCGCCTCCAAAGTCCCAGGCACTCCCATCGTACAGGTCCTACGAGGACAGTCAGTCTGAACTTGAACCTCAATTCAATCCGAATCACAGTGATCGCCGTCCTCGTACGGAGTAGTACTCGTCTCGTACGGAGTACGGAGTACGGAGTACTCGAGACATCAATTCAATCCAGATGCCGATCCCCTCCAACACGAACCAACCCTGCGACCAAGTTGTTGGGGATTTTTTTTTTTTTTTTTGTTGAGCAACCCGGCCTCATGCCTCAAACCCGTTAAGATGCGGGTCCAGCCGCACCCCGCGCGCCTCACTTCCTGCATGCATCTTTGCAGCTCTGCGTCGCTGCGTCGCTGCATCGCTGCATCGCTGCATCCAACTCTGTGCATCGTGCAGCCAGCCCTCTGCGCCAACCGCGGTCCCCCTTCGTGCTTCTCGGCTCTCGTCGCGCTTCGGCCTGACACATTACGAGTACCTGTACAGGTACAGGTATACGAGCATATTGATACGAGTAATTCGCCGGGCACCCCGTACGGGTCGTACTGGAGCACGGCGTGCATGCATCAGTACTACTCGTACATCAACGTACCTGTATCGTACGAGTGCGAGTAGATGTTTGTACGGAGTACTCCGTACCCCTCACTCCGCATGGGAGGTGTCTTCACAAGTTGGAGTCTCGACTTTGGCACAGTGCGGCGCTGACTCGGGCCTCAACCGACGATGGGAGTCGGTGTTGACCACCGCAAGATCGCCGAGGCAGAGGTTCTTGCCTCGCCTTGCCTTGCCCCATGTGATCTGCGCCGATCCTCAGATCCTCAACCCCCCTCACTGAAAAATTCATGCACTTCACTCAATCCAGCATCCATACAGATATGTTGTGGCCAGAGACCTTCAAAATGGTGACGGGCACTGAATTGAATCAGGTCGTCTATTCACTCGCTCGTCATCTATCATTTCAGTCCAGACACGTACGAATACACAAGGAACCCGGACCCTCGTGAACCCTTCCCATCCGTCAAAAGTACCTCCTTACGCAAAGGACATAGTACTCATAGTAACTCAGTAGTACGAGTAGAAAGCTCCGCAAGCATAAGGAAGAAAATGAAGATGATTCAAGATCCAGAACGGAATGCCTCGAGCTCGCTCGAGGATGAATGATTAAACGACACATCCGAGGACCATCCCCTCCCATCTGAATTGTGTAAAGTAACCGGGTAGGAGAGGATTAGGAGAGGTGTTAATGCAAAGAACCTGCAGTAGACTCATCATCAAACCCCTCTCACACTACCCTTTTCATGAAGAGACGCCAAAGGGGGAAAGTGGAACATAATGAAGATTGAAAATCATCTCATCCCATCCAACGCCAAACCCCTTTCTGAGGCCGACCACAGATTTTCCGAAATCTTTGCTTCTCTTGAAATCTTGATATACATTGGCTCTTGAATGTAGCCCAGATGCCGTATGGTAGTGCATGATGGCTGGAAAAAAAAAGGAAAAAGAAAAGAGGAAAAAGAAGAAGAAGAAGAGAAGAGAAGAGAGGACGAGAGAAATCCATCATGAATATCCCCGGGGGAAAAGAAGAAGAAAAGCTGAGCGCGTCCCGTCATTGATGCCATTCACATAAGAATCGTGCCGTCAAAATCCCAGATTACGCCTTGCCCGCCTCGCGGACCTTCTGCATGAAGCGGTCTTCGGTTCCCACCTCGCTCAGCGCGCGCGCAGACGTCGTCCCGGCGTTGGTCTTGGTCATGACCGCCATGACCTCCTCGGCCGTCTTGCTGCCGAGCAGGTCCATCTCCCGGGTCAGGAGCACGGCAACCGCCGCCTGGATCAGTAGCCTGTCGCCCTCGAAGACGTACACGTCCCAGAGGCGCGCCGCCTCGTCGATCGCCAGCTGGCTCGTGAAGAGGCCCATAAAGACGTTGTTGAGGTACCACTCCGGCTCCACGTCCCGCAGCGTCTGCGTCAGGTGCTCGTACAGCGCGCTCGACTTCTGCTTTAGCGTCTGCATCACAATGTTGAACGCCGACGCTCGCGCGCCCGCATCGAAGGTGTAGAAGGACAGCGGCAGCGGGCGATTGAGCACGTTTGCGAGGGCGATGAAGGTCGTCTCGGGATTCGGTAGATTCAGGAGGAGCAAGCCGGCAATGGTCTGCGTCGAAATTAGCAAAAGAAGAACTCTTTGAGATGTTCCCTCGCTGTGTGAGAAGAAAAAGAGGGAGAGAGGGGGGGGGGGGCGCTCACATTGCAGCCACGAATGTAGCCAATGTCGTTCCTGTACATGGCGTAGGCTCTCAGCACGTCGACGAGTCCCTGGTGGAGCGGCCCGGCGACTTCGAAAATGCGGAGGTCCTTCCACGTCTTCTCGGCCACATCCTTTCGGATTTTCTCGAACCAGGCGGCCTGCCTCAGATCTTCCGTGTTCGCACGGTCGGACTTTGCACGTTGCTCCACCTCCTCGGACCTCGCCAATGCGGCGCGGAACGACGCCTCCGTCAGACCGAGCTCGTTCCCAATCGCCCTTGCCCAGACGACCTTGCGGCTACGGGGTGCTACCCCCTTCCAGCTGAGCTCCCGGGTCCGTCTCTCGTAGAAGGTCTCGTTCCAACGGGGTATGATGTCGTTCTCCCAGATGTGTATGAGCTTGTCCGCCGCGTTTTCCCTCCTCTCCGTCTTTGACCTGCGAAGCGCCTCGCGGCGCTCCTCCGCCTTGGCGCTGGCCGCCATCATCTCTTGGTATTGGCGCAAGTGACGCCGCTCTTCGGCAGGGTCCTTGGGCGGAAGCCACGAGGGCCGCGTCCGGCTCAGGACCGCCTCCTTTTCCTTGGAGATGGGGAGAGGATCGATCATGATGTTTGTTCGTCGCAGGGGTGGGAGCTCGGGCATGGAGGATTTGGCGCGCTCCTTCTTCTCCAAGGGCTTCGAGTCCACGAAGGGATTGTTGTTGGGGTTCCAAGTGTTGGGGCGAGCGGCGCCGGATGGACGCTTGGTCTGAAGCACCTCCATCTCTTCCGCGTGCTCCTCGAGCTTTTCGGTCAGGGCCTTGGTCTCGGCGCTCAGGTCGGCGAGAGCCGCGTTCCAGCTGTTGGCCCTGCTCCTAATAGGGCTGGGGAGCGACTTGTCGCCGTCGGTTTTCCAGTCTGGCGATCGGAAGGAGCCCTGGGCCTGCGCGACGGACGGGGTGCCGTTGCCGATGCTGCGCGTCCGGGGTGGCTTGGAGACGGTCTCTGGCGTCGGGGAAATCGAGGGGGCACGGCTGGGGGGTCGTTCATGTGGCGGGCGGGGCGAGATGGGCACGTTGTCGAGCACGAGGCCATCCGGGATGTCGTCGTCGTCGTCATCGTCGCATTCCTGCTCCAACTCGATGATGGACTTGCGCTGGGGGTTGATCTGCCAGCTGCCGCGGCGAGGCCTGACCGGCAAGTTGGGATCCTTGATGTTGAGGGAGAGGCCGCCCGGGCTGATGCTCCTTGGGCGGCGAGGGACGGCTGTCGCGGAGTAGCCCCTGGACAGCTTGTTCGAAGGTCTGGGGTCGGCCGAGGCAGTCAGGCCGGCATTTCGCGGGTTGGGGGCGTAGGCGGCGCTGCGAAGGTTGGGGAACGAGCGCTGGGGCTTGGCGCGGACGCCGACGGCGAGATTACGGCCTGTGGCAGTCGAGGGGCGTATCGTGATCTGGCAGGGCGCCTTGGGGGAGACATGGTCGTCGTCGAGGCCGATCTCCTCGAAGTGGCCAACGTCGGCGAGAACGCTGCCGTCGTCGCTGTTCAGGGACTGAAAGGAGGAGGACTTTGAGCTCTTGGAAGCCGTGAGTCCTGGGGGCGAGCCAGGGCTGCTGTTGATGATGCCGATGCCGATTCCATGCTCGCGAAACATTGCTGTATCCGGCGCGCAGCTCTTCTGTGGCCTCGTGATACCCCTTTGAGCCGAGTCCCTCGCAGACTTGCTTGATTGCGGATCGAAATTTTGTCGCGTTTAATCGTTCTCCGTCGACTGGTGTCTTTCAGCTGGGTGCGACTTGAGCTAGTCTCACGAGGGCTGCGAGGTCGAACTGGGAGCTGGACCTAGGAGCGCGACACGAGGCTGAGGGTGGAGGAGAGTATTGAGATGATGGTGGATGCAGCGGTTGTTAATATTGAAGTGAAGAAGATGGGGCGTGGGGAAGATTAGGAGAAGGAGTAGGAGGAAGTAGTCGTAATGGAATAAAACAGCGAGAGGAAGTAATCGTAAGGAATGAATGACGTTGATCTGTCGTGATCGAGTTTGATTTGGTTAACGAGCGTGCGTGACGGAGACGATGATGCTAAAGGAACGAATGGAGAGGCGAGAGAGAAAAGAAAATCAAGAAGAAGGGGAGGAGGAGGAGGGGAGGGGAGGGAGAGGGAGGGAAGAGAGAGGACTCGGAGGAGGAGAGAGAGAGAGAGAGAAAAAAAAAAGGGAAACAAGGCGAAGGAGAGAAGCGACGCAACGTTGACGAAGACTGCCGTGGAGAAGAACTCGAGCCACTTGAAAGAGCATGTATCCGGCGCTGCTCCAGCTCCAAGCTGCTAGCGTCAGGTACGAGCTGCGGGCCGGTGGAGTACCTGATAGTCCTGGACCAGTTCCTGTTTGAGTACGTGAAATCTGCGCGCAGGCCAATGGAGGCGGAAGGTATCTCTAGAGCGCGTGCCCCGGTCCCTGGCCGTACCCTGCTAGCGCAACGGGGTAGACCGAGGTAGACCGAGGAGGGAATAGTACCACCAGTAACCTCCTCCTCCAGGTCCATCATTGAAGTTCTCCTCCACCAGCATCTAGGTAGTACTACTCGTACCTCTAATAAATTCTGTGCGGTCGCGACATCAGGATTGACCAAGCATTGCAACATCATGATGGGTCAATAGTAGTAGTAGTAGTAGTACAGGTAGTAGTATTGAAATTGACTGGATCCAGATGGGTCCATCCACCTGCAAATCATCTACCAGTAGGAGGTACTACTAACTCGTAGTACGAAATACCAACTGTGGTATATACAACTACTAGTACTACTACCGAGTCAAGCCTCTACGAGGACCCGTACAGCAGTACTCCGTACAGGTACTACGTAGTACTAGTACTATCTACGAGTACAGAATATAAGCTGTGGTGCGTTATTGGCCTGGCATTGAAGGGATTGATTGATCAATGGAGACCTGGATGGAGACCTGAAGCCAGACGGAAGGGAGCGCGTTGCAACATTGCGGCCCGTGCATTCGACCCTTTGGAGGGAGGTACCCCGGCGGTAGTCGATGTCCAACTTGGGTTGTACTCCGTTAGTGGTAGTACAGGTAGTAGTAGAGACAGGTCCTTCAAGAAGACTGGCAGCCCGATCCAATGGCTTTCAGTCAAGATTGGACTGTTGATCACTGCCCGATCTTGAACATCGAGAAGGCTGACATCGAGAATAGAAGAGCTCTAGAGTCTAGACCCGTCAAGCTGCAGTACGTGGATCAGACGAGGCGCGCGCCAATCGAGGCTCTTTGGTACGGAGTACTCGTACTCCGTACAAGGTCGTATTTAGCACCGAGCTCCCTCAGGCTATGCACCAGTAGTGAAGCCGACGCCGGCCAGTCGTCCGCCGCCTCACGAACGCCGGAGTATGTATGTACTAATGTAGATTGGTTGATTGATGTTGGAATGGTTGATTGATCTTTGCGAAAGGAGGCTTCGAAATGCAGACCCAGTGCGACGCGAAGCTCGTTCATGTATTTACGAGTACGAGTACGAGCGCATGATATGTCGCCGCGGGATGCAAACTTGAGATGGACGGTGGACCAACGGTAAGCTCAGCTGCACCGTCAATCCTCAAATCGGACCTGCAGGCTGCACCAGGGCCCCTGTCGGTCATCCTCATCTTCATCTTCTCGTCCCCCGTTCTCCGCAGCTCTATGGATCAATATGTGAATGTAGCGCAGCCCCTTGCAGCTTATTAACTCCAAGGAACCCGGCAACCACCATCGATTTCTTCCTCTTCCGGAACGCCCTCTCCGTCAAACCAGAGCAGGCCCATCGATCGCTTGAAACCGCCTACAGGTACGAGTACGGGTACGAGTACCTCAGTGTCAAGCCTACTACGAGTACCTCCTGCTCGTCTGTTGCGAACAAGAGAAGGAATATGGAGGAGGAGAAGAAGACAGAAAAGGATTGAAGACCAACTTGGAAACAAACTTCAGGGGCTCCCGATGGCGAACGTGTGTGATTCACCGTGCGCAAACACCCGTCTCGCAGTTGTATCGGCACTGTGACGGGCGCGCCGCGACCCGCGATGCATTACAGTGCAGCCTCATTTGCCCCTGACCAGGCCGCCCGGGTCGTGAGTCGTGACAATCAATGCGACTCCGCGACCCATCCTCTGGGTACGAATCCTCGTGTGAATACCTGTACGAGTATCCGCCCTCGCCACCAGCCATGGCCCAGATCGTGCTAGCTTGGGGTGTCATGCTGGGAGCCAGTGAAAGCCCCTTGAGTTCATCATTGACCCGTACTCGTACGAGTACCGGGAGGACTACAGACGAAGGGGTATGTACATACGGAGTAGTATGGAGTACCATGGACGGGGCTCAGCTGGAATTCTCCTCATGAGGCCAGGGACGCCCATGCTGTGCCGGATGCTTGGTCTGTCAGACCTGGAACAAGACCACCTGTGATCTTGATTTTTAGCGGTCAAAAGGACCATTCGTCGAGTCGCCGGTGAACCCTTGAAGATCTATACAAAACAAGCAGCGTGTTTCAAAAAGCTTCCTCCGATAATCTGGGCCATGGAATGGCTTATTAGGGAGCCTTGCCTCCTCGCCTGGCTTCTCGGCTCCCCAAGATTGGCATCATCACGTGCAGATGCTCGAACATTTTCACAGAGAAGACAGCAAAGCTAGATTTCCGAAAGGTTCTGCTCAATTTCTGGACATTGATCGGAAGGGTCCCCTATTCACTCAGACTCACTACCACTTGATCGATCTGATGGGCGTTTATAGTACGACCGCCAACCACCAGATATATAGCCATTCTCTTTTTTGCTGTGCATATCTTCATACATACAGGATGAGTTCCGCAGATACAAATACCAGCATCTGGCCCCCTTCCTTTCCTTCATGCGCCTCTCGAGGGGCGAAGCGTACTAGCTACCTGTACGAGTACCTTTGAAGATAGCCACAATGTCATCTACACCAGCGCTTCCTCGGTGTTAGAGCAAGGCACGGTGTCACTGCCCTTGTTGGATACCGGTACGAGACCATGTTGCGGAGCGTCAATATGTACACCTCGCTCTCCTCCTCCTGCCTCATTGATATTTCCTTGACCAAATCATTTCCGGGCTGTCCTTGACCGCCCTGTCGGTGATTTTCGCTTGACAGGTTTGGTCCTGCAAATCTTCCTCAGCACTAGCGATATCTGGCGCCGGGCCTCGGCCCTCGCCCATTTTCTCCAGCAAAGGGCAATGCGTTTTCTAAGACGGGCTCCAAGGCAATGCTTGCGTCGAGCTCCAGTGACATTCGTAACCAGCTGTGCTTTCCTCTTGCTGACAGTAGGCTTGATGTCGGCCTCGATCCCGTCGATTGTCTCCGGCTGAGGCTCAGCCTTGATCCTTGCCGAGATCGAACTCAAAAGACAAGTCGGGCTCTTCTCCGATTCTGCGATGTCGTGCTCGAGCTTCATCGGCTCTCCTGATGGAGACTTCGAGGCTGGGCCACGCCGCCGGAAAATTCCCGCTGTTCCTGATTTGTTACCGACATTTGGGCTCTCCTGGCTGTTTGACAAGCAAGACTCGAGCGGCTTCTTGTTGCTCTTGAAAAGAAGCCCCGGACGGGCGGTGATGGCTCTGACATTGATCATCGCCTGGAAATATCGTCCAACGAACGGCGTTGCCTAAACGTTGCGTTGCACTTGCTGTCTGCTGTCGCCCGCCGATGGTTGCATAGTCGTGTCTTCTGCCTGCTCATTGCACCGCCGAGACCTCTTCTTGTCCTGGGCTACAGCCTCTGCGTGATGATGACTTTGCTTGTGGGTAGGGTCCGTCATCATGGTATTGTGGTCCCGACACCGACTCAGGGTGGCAATAGATCTCGAGGAGGCCTGCCTAGTCCGGTCTCCAAGGCGCGATCTCTGCCCGGCCTCATTAAGGGTCTTTTCGAGGAGATCGTGCCCCAAACTTTCGGCAACGAAGGCTTGCTCTGTCGATGGAACCCCAAGGTGACCACGCTTTGGAGAGAGTTCTGCAATTATGGTACAGGAAGACGCCGGGCTAAGAGAGGCTTTTCGACGTCCCTGATTTTGAGCGTCTCGATGCTGCAGCCGGCGGGCAGAGAGCTCTTGGACTCGCGTCGATGCATCGTCCTGATCAGGGGCACTCTCGTTTGAAGAGTCCGAGATCTCTCCTGTCAAGTCAATTACGACTGTGTTGACGGAGCGAGCAGCTGGTACATTACTCGCAAAGGATGATGCTGGCGTCGAGGCGCTCGGGTATCGTCTTGCTGTAGCCATGGGCATATCAGCAAGAGTGCATGTGGCCAGGCAAGCGTGATTGGTTTTGGCAGTACCTTGTTGGGATCGGGGACGGCCAGCGGTACCTTTGGCTGTGGCCTGATGTTGCTCTTTGGGAGGCTTTCGAGTGATATTCACCTGACTTGTAGGTCGGGCTCTTGGTGGTGGGATAGGATCACCATTTTTCTGAAGCGACCCTTTCCTCTTAGCACGATCGGCCGCTGGCGATGGGGCGATCATCTGGATGAAGCAGTCGGAGTCATCGTCAGATGGTATTTCCACGACAGGTGTCTGCGGAGGGGCCATTACGAAGACTGTAAAGGGGATGTCGGAAGTCGACCGAAAGCGGGCCGGAATCAAAGAAGAACAAGAAGAAGATCCAATCCCCCACCAGATTCGGTCTGTCGTCGTCAATCATGTACCGTGTTGAGGCTGTTCATGAGGGGGTCGAGCTGAGGAAGCGAAGCCTGTTGGCTTTATGGGTGTTCCAGTCTCCTGGGCAATGGGTGGTCCTTTGCTTCAACTTCGCCGAGGAAGGTTGATAGGGCGCGAGAAAGGCAGGCAGCTGGCATCATGGTTGATCCCAAGCGTCCATGGGAGAATCAAGAGCGACTCGGAAGGAAAGGAAGGAATCGATGTGCGGAGACGAGCTGATAAAGGGAAAGCCAAAGGGACGCGCCCGAATAACTCGACATCAAGCTTTTGTCGACACGAATCAATAGTATGTGGTCACGAGGCGTATCATTCGCTGCTGCACGAGCAAAGTGAATGGCAAGTCATCGGGCATTCATCTGAATGGATCAATGGTTGAACCCCCCGCCATTCGATCCTCCCAACCCTGACCTGACCAGAATCATCCACTTCCTGCAACCAGGAACTCCGGCAGCTGGTGGTGCTGTGCTGTGGTTGCTGTGCTGTCTTTGCTCGGCTCTGAGAGGGGATGGACTTTATGTAAATACGGATTGATCCATCAATCCATCAGACCTGTCTGGAAATACAGATGACCTACTACTAGTACTGACCACTCCATCCGGCTGCAATGCTGTTTCATCGAGGAACCTCGAATTGACCTGAGCTGCAATTCCTTTCCCCTCTTCAAGTATCTTTGATTTCTTTCCCCAAAAAGCACGTTCTTGGGTGAAGCGACTTTTGTCCAGATATCCATTGCTGACCCAGCGCTCTCACCCATCATGCCCATGCCAGTTGGTCTACTCGGGATATTGTTGATTATTACATTCATTCGTATGGGGTTCTGATGAATCGGCATCATATCATGCTTGATGCATTCGAACTTTATTATTGCTATTTGCCGCTGTTTACATGCGCTCGCGCCGTCTGGGCGCTGCCCGGATGATGTCGTCAACTCTAAGGAGGAGCTGTACCACGCGGCAAAGTCAGTCTGAGTTTGGCCTTGCAAGGGACTTTCTCCGGAATACAGTCTTACCTCTGCAGCTTCGCTGGCGGATGAAACGACAGCCTTCTTCAACTTGTAGCTCTCAATGACACCGAGATCCCGCATGTCCGTGATGCCTCCGCCAGGGGTTGCCAGGTCGAGACCATAGGTGCTCAGGCCGTCGTAAATGGCCTTTCGCAGACGGGCGACGAGATCGCCAGAGTCCAGACCGGCGTTGTCCGCAAGAATGGTGGGGAGCTGTCGCAACGCGATGGCGAAGCTGGAAACGGCCATCTGGCGCTTGCCCTCGACCCTCGTGGCGGCGCCCTCCACGGCCTTGGCCATGACCATCTCTGCGCAGCCACCTCCCAGCGTCGTCCGGGGCTCGATGACTGTCTGCGACAGGACAGCCAGCGCGTCGTGGAGACTTCGCTCAGCCTCGTCGAGCAGTTGCTCTGTCGCACCCCGCAGCACGATGGTGCAGGCCTGTCCAGCCGCCACGCCGGAGAACTTGATCAGGGTGTCCTCACCAATCATGACCTCCTCGATCAGGTCACAAGATCCAAGCTTGACCTGCTCGGGATAATCAAACGTGGAGGCGATTTCTCCACCGGTAACCAGTGCCAATCTTTCGATGCCGTCGAAGTCGGCGTGCTCGATAGACATGATTCCGGCGTCGGTGAAGAGCTGCTCGGGCCAGTTGTAGATGAGCTGACGGTTGATGAAGCAGTTGATGCCGTGAGCCTTGATCTTCTCGACCTTGGCCTTCATCTTCTCCTTCTCGGCCTTCTCGAGCTCGGCCAACTTGCCAGTGGAGCCCACCTTGACGCGAGCACCGAAGATCTTGACCTTGTCCGTGTCCATGGATGTGTTCGCGACCAGGATCTTGGCCTTCTCCAATCGCTTGGGCTGGTTGACGCCGATCTTCTTGTCCAGAATGAAGCCCTCGTCGAGGTAGGATTCACTGAGCTTGCCGCCTGCCTTCTTGATGATCTGGATGTGGCTAAGATCGGAGGACTTCTTCAGCCGAAGGACGGCGTCGACAGCCAGCTGGGCAAAGTGATCGCGATCCTGGGACAGGATTTTCGAACTGAGGGTCGTGCGGGCAATAGCAACGAGATCCTTCCTGAAGGCCTCGGGGCTCTTGCTGTGGTCGACAGCGGTCTCCTCAAGGGCCTTGAGGGCAGCCTGGCTTGCTATGCGGTATCCCTCGATGATGGTCTGGGGGTGGATCTTCCTGTCGACAAGCTTCTCAGCCTCCCTGAGAAGCTCGGCGGCCAGGACCGCGACCGATGTCGTTCCGTCGCCGACCTCATCGTCTTGTACTTTGGAGATGTTGACGAGGACCTTTGCGGCGGCATTGTCGAGGGCAATGGACTTGAGGATCGTGGCACCGTCGTTCGTCACCAGGATTTCTCCTGTCGAGCTGGAGAGCAAGGGTCAATGTTAGGCCCGATCGTCACGGAATCGAGGGGCACCCCTATAAACGTACGCGGATTGGAGGATCTTGTCCATTCCCTTGGGACCGAGTGTGCTCTTGACCAAGTCTCCGACGGCAATGGCGCCGACGAAGGCAGACAAACGCGCATTCTCACCCTTCTCCTCCGTAGTGCCCTCCTCGAAAATTTGGGTCGGTTGGAAGGACTAAAGGGGGGTCGAACGGATTAGCTGGAGCTGGTCACTTCCTCCCAGGCCTTTTCCTTCAGGGGGGTGGGGGAGATCATTGCTTCGAATCAAGACACACCATGGTGGGCTAGATCTGCAGACGAGGACCGCTGTTTGAATTGGAAGAAAGGCTACAGCTCTCGGGAAACTGAGTTCGACAACGATTTCTCGACACAGGATCTGTTAGGCTGCGCCAGACACAAGATCCCCAAGCTCGCCCTGAAAGACGATGTATGCCCGCCGCCACTCTTAGCACAATCCGACCCCACCATGACAAGTCGCTGCACGTGACTTGCCCCTCCGTATGGAAAATTCTCGGCAAAGGAATATCCCTTCTCCGCCGCACACTTTGACTTTGCGGAAAGTGACGATGTCAAATTTTGAGGTCTAGACGTCAGTGGAATCGCAAGGTGAAGGTGTTCATTTCGACGTCAACCATCCGTCGCTTCGTCCTTGTCCCGATCGGCTCCCGTTGGGCTCCTGTTCTTTCGCCCCGAAACCATTCGCGAGAAAAAAAAATCCATCTCCGGCAACAAGGTCGACCCTCGAATTCATCTCTCTTCCACGCCCCTGCCCAGGCGGGGCATTCCCTTCGACACCCCTCCAGCCGATTCGATTCCACCTCTACCATCCGCGGACACCATGGCGCCCTCTTTCGATCACCTGCGCGAGGCCGACCTCGACGACGATGAGTACAACGAGGACGAGATCGACATCTCCGATCTCCGAGAGAAGTTCGAGGTCCAGCTCGAGCAGGGTTACGACCACTTCGTGGTCATCGACGGCCTCCCCGAAGTCACAGAGGAGCAGAAGCCCAAGCTCGTCAAGTTCTTGCTCAAGAAGCTCAACTCTGTCGGAAAGACCAGGGAGGACCTGATATACATGCCCATGGGAGACGATGGCAAATCAATGCGGTTCGTTTGGGCTGGCGCGTCGACGGCTTGACCTGGACTAATTATTTTCACCCCAGTTTCGCCTTTGTGGAGTACTCCTCCTCCGCCGAAGCTGCTGCTGCCACTCGCCAGCTCGACATGACCCCCCTCGACAAGAAGCACACCCTCCGTGTTAACAAGGTGACCGACATCGAGAGATATGGGCGAGAAGGCCGGATCGACGAGAAATACACGCCCCCTCACATCGATGAATTCACCGAGAAGGAGCACCTGCGATGGTGGCTCAAGGATCCTGCTGGCCGCGGAAGAGACCAATTCGTCATGTACCGTGGCGACAACGTCGGCGTCTTCTGGAACAACGAAAAGGACCAGCCCGAGAACGTCGTCGACCGCCAGCACTGGACCGAAGCGTTCCTCCAGTGGTCCCCTCAAGGCACCTACCTGACCTCCATCCACCAGCAGGGTGTCCAGATCTGGGGAGGCCACTCCTGGTCACGACAGTCCCGATTCGCCCACCCGTTCGTCAACCTGGTCGCCTTCTCCCCCAACGAGAAATACCTCGTCACCTGGTCCAACAGGCCCATTTCGATCCCGGAGTCTGGCCACCCGTCTCTATCGCTTGACGACGACGGCAAGAACTACGTCATCTGGGATCTTGCAACCGGCGCCCCTCTCCGTTCGTTTGCCAACCTTGATGCCCCTAAGAGTGAGGACGGCAAGCCCCCGCCAAAGGTTCAGTGGCCCGCATTCAAGTGGTCGGCCGACGATAAGTACGTCGCTCGACTGACGCCTGGCTCCTCCATCTCCGTTTACGAGCTCCCCCGGATGAACCTCCTCGACAAGACCAGCATCAAGCTCGACAGAGTCGTCGACTTCGAATGGGCCCCGGCGACTCCCCGCCGTGAGGGCGTGAACTCCTACGAGCAGCTGTTCTGCTTCTTCGTGCCCGAAGTCGGAAGCAACCCCGCCAAGGTCGGCCTGATGAGCATTCCCTCCAAGCAGGTCGTGCGATCTCTCAATCTCTTCAGCGTCAGCGATGCCAAGCTCCACTGGCAGTCGGACGCCTCCTACCTCTGCGTCAAGGTCGACAGGCACTCCAAGTCTAAGAAGTCGCAGGCGACAAGCCTGGAGATTTTCTGCCTCAAGGACAAGGGCATCCCCATCGAGGTCGTCGATACCGTCAAGGACACCGTGATTAACTTTGCGTGGGAGCCCAAGGGCGATCGTTTTGCGATCATCACCACCACCGAGCCGGTCGGACAGACAGCCGTGCCTCCCAAGACATCGGTATCCTTCTTCTGCCCCGAGAAGACCAAGACTGCTGTCGCCGGCGGCTTCAAGCTTCTTCGGACGCTTGACAAGAAGAACAACAACGCCATCTACTGGTCTCCTAAGGGTCGCTTCGTTGTCATTGCGACCATTGGCAGCCAGCAGAGCTCCGACCTCGAATTCTACGACTTGGACTTCGAGGGCGAGAAGCCCGAGGCGGAGAAGGACCTCGCTGCCAACCTTCAGCTCATGAACACCGGCGACCACTACGGCATCACAGACCTCGAGTGGGATCCTTCAGGGCGATTCGTTGCTACCTGGGCGTCGGCCTGGAAGCACTCGGTAAGCGACCCTCGCCCCTTCTTCAATCTGTTTCTTTATTGTTCTCCTCCTTGATCACATGTGAATTCGAGCTAACGAAGCCGTGAAACAGATGGAGAACGGATACCACATCTACGACTTCAAGGGCGAGGTCCTGCGTGAGGAGCCCGTTGAGAAGTTCAAGCAGTTCCAATGGCGCCCCCGCCCTCCCACATTGTTAACCAAGGACGAGCAGAAACAGATCCGAAAGAACCTGCGTGAGTACAGCAGAGTCTTTGAGCAGGAGGATGCCGACCGAGGCGCGTCCGCGGATCTCGCCGTGGTCGAGGCCCGCCGCCGCATGCTCGACGAATGGTACGCTTGGCGTGCGGACGTCGAGGCCGAGGCCCAGGAGGACCGCGAGATCCTCGGCCTCCCCGTCGACCCGCACTCGGCACTGCTGGAGAAGAAGACGCAAGAGATGGAGGGCGCCGGCGTCGCCAGCGAGGCGGACCGCGTGATTGAGGAGATTCTCGAGGACGTGTTGGAGGAGAGCGAGGAGATTCTCGGGTAGATGCAAGTCTCTTTTTTTTCTGTTTTTGTCTTTGGCATCATCGTGCCTTTTGATGGGCGTCGTGGATGGGGGAGTGGGAGTGTGAGTGATTTGCCTCATGGGTGGAAAAACTGGCTACTGGGACAAACTCGAATAATGAGGTATTGAGACATGCCATCAGACACAAGTCTGTCTTCTTCTACACGATACACGGTTTTTTCTTTTCGGGAACGTGAGGACAGGACTTGCATCCATCGATGCAGTGTGGGCAGACTGGGCGAATTCATGGGTAAGGGGACCAAAACTTGGGGCGTGCCAAGAAGAGCTTGGCCTGATGGATCTCGATACCCTTCGCGTTAAGAGGATAGGCTCAAACCACTCGAGCTTGGATATTCTTTCGCTCCTGTTCACCGAATGTCCCTGCTGTCACCAAGACAGAGAGAGACGAGACGAGGGTTACGTGACCAGGACTTGCGGTCTCTGCTAGAGGCATTGGTTTTCCTCATCCAAGCCCTCGACAACCGGAACTTATTGATAGATCCCACCATGTAGGAGAGCCACAAGCCGACGGGCAAATGGCACGGCGATGCCCTCGATCCTTGGCTGTAGCGTCATGGACTATCGAGCTCCTCATGCATGGATGCCTTCGATGTGAGCCATCCGCGCGGCTCCTTGGCAGTGGTCCCCCTCATATAGCTCGATATCGACGGCGATCCCAGACGACGCGGGCGATTTGACCGATATCCGTGTCATGTATGACATGCAATGGTGAGGGTTGTGATGTGTCAAGGGGCCGCTGCCGACACACACATCCCGTGTGAGAGCGGCGTCATGTGGAGGGACGGACTGGGAGCTCGGGTGATACAGTAGTACATACAGGTAGACTCGGGCTCTCGACTGAAGACGCTGATCCTCGCGAGGCGGCTATCGGCACAGGGATGTCGTCTGTCTGGCATCAATGGCATCATCATAGCTCCTTTGACTCTTTGACCTGTTCCTAGATTGGCAATTGCGGCGGGTCAGTCGGCTCGCCTCTCTGCTCCTGGTCTGTCCTCTGGGAGCCCAAGATATGTATCAATTGATGGATTGATCAATGGATTGATGGTTTCGAGATGCACGAAGAGCCCGTGCAAGCAGAAACAGATGCAGATGCAAGAACGACTCGAGGAGGCGAGCGGGGATGAAACGGCCGTGCTCCTCCCACGTATGTACGAGTAGGTACTCCGTACTTTTACAGGTATGCAGCCCTCCGACAAAGTTCATTGTCTGCCCTAACAAAGAGCGTCGGAGACTCGAGTCAGGGCGTCAGCAATCAGCACTTGGCCATGAGCTGGGAAGCCTCTAATCTGAGCAGCGGCAAGGCGATTCGTCCTTTAAGCTTCGGGATCTATTAGTACTAAGTGGCTCTGCTCCGAGTGTGAGGTGGCACACGATGGATCAGCATCAACTCGTACATACTCGTACATACTCGTACGTACTAATTTCGATGAGCCGGCCGGTGACTTGGCAAAAAGAGAAGCAAGCAATTTCGTCGAGATATCAATCCACAGTTCTCGGAATATCCTCACACCTCAAGATATTAGGGCCACATTGCATTGATCCATTGATCCATTGATTGATTGTTTCAGTCCATTACCAATCTCGAGTCCTCGATGTGCGCTTACCTCTCCATACATACGGAGTACATATATCAATACAATATACATGTATGTAGCTTCACTTCAATGATTTTCAATCCAGCCAGCATCAATCCAACCCTGCCTACCCGGTACATGATGTACGAGGGGTACGGAGTACATAAGTCGCAGGCGCGGTGGAGCTGCTGGAGCTGGGCTGTGCACGCTGGAGCCCAAGTAGTACGAGTATATCCATCAATGTATACGGAGTAGTAGTGCCCCCCGGTCTTCGCTTCTACAGCGGGCGGTTGCCTCCAAAGAACAGCGGGTTTAGTGGGTTCGGGTGGGTTCCGGCCAGCACCACCAGCCCCAGGAGGGCTCTCCTCGTGAGAAGTACTATCGCGCGCGCCAATCCGAGCTCCACACGCAAGCGAGAGGCTGATACTGCACGGCCTCGAGGAACGTGCGACGCGGCCTTGTGGTACGAGCGGGGAACCTTGAGTGGCCCTTCCAAACACACACATTTGTGACCACCTCGCCGGGCATAGGAAGTTCCTTCCAGGTCCAACTGAATCTGCCTCTCGTAACCCCAACGTGCTCGCCTAACACCAGCGATTAAGTTTAGCACCCACGATCTGGGCACTTGCCGAGTCCTCGATGCTCGCGCAATCATCAATGGTTGATGTTGATGCTCGCCAAGTTCAACCTGCTCAAAGATCCAGATCCTTGTCGAGCGCACTGCGCGTATTAGAACCCGGGCTTCCTCTCAATCCCTCCTCCTCCTCCTCCTTGCCCGGTCAAAGTGCCCACAAAAGTCTCTGACTCGTTCACCATCAACCACCCTCACGACAGAGACGACGCTCGTCCGAGCCAGCGATTCCATTTCATTCATTCATATTGATTATATCTTTTTTTTGCATTTTCACTACAGCGTGCATACGGATTTATCACATACAAAAGTCCTCCGGAACTTGATTGAGAGCAGCTTTCCCACGGCCTAGTCGGACGGCGACGATCCCATCCACTTTCCTCCATCAATCCTTTTCCTCCGTGTGTCTCGCACGAGCATTCCCACATCGCGCCATCGGACGGGGCACGCGCCAGGATCACGACCGCCGCAGAGTCCGCCACAGGGAACCCCTTAGACACCTCACTTGTCGCAGCATCCCGTGTAGCCCGCACTGGCCCCTACACTCGGTCGCAGCACCTCAATCCGTGTCGACTCTCAAGATCCTCCCTCGCCGCCGCGGTCCTGCCAACGTACGAGTACGGCACAAGGGAAAACAAACGCGGGCTGGGAATGGCTTCTCCTCGATAGATCCAGTCTCTACCTCGTCCCCGGTAGAGCCCTGCTTCTCCGTCTCCCATGTGGATCGCCCCCCCTGATTAGCTCGACAATCAAACGACATGCTTCGAAGACCCCCCGCACAAGGGCCTCGGTCCTCCCAGCAGCAGAAGCTGCTCTTGGCCTTCGCCTTCTTTCTTGTGCCATGGTTCCAGCTCGCAGAGGCTCAGCAGCAGCCCCAACAAGCAGACGTCCGCCTCTCCTCCCAGCAGCGCGTCCGTGATCACGCAGACACAGACGTGCTTGGCGACGCCGACGAGGCCAGTCCCTACTGGGCCACCTCGGTCCCCGTCGCCCAAATCTATACCGAGACCCCTCGAGAGCCGACGACAAAGAAACAACATCCACAGCAGCAGCAGCAGCGGCCCCAAGTGCTCCAGTCCAATGACGCTGCTGCTGCTGCTGCTGCTCACAAACGACGCCCGTCCCAAGCCCGCGGTTCCGAAAAACCCAGTCAATCTATTCCAAACGATGCGAGCGCCCTCGCGACTTTTGCTCCGGCCCAGTCCGTTCGAGCACCACATCCTTCACGACATCACCGGCCCACAAGCAGCGCTTCTGGTCTGACATCGCCGCAGATTGCGCGGAGTCTGAAGGACTGGGAAGTTGAGGATTTTGTGCTTCTGGCGACCATCGACGGACATTTGTACGCCAACGATCGGCGCACCGGAAGACAGCGTTGGCATCTAGAGGTCGACCACCCAATGGTCGAGACCTTCCACTATCGAACAAACACCTCCATCCTCGACGATGAATACAATCCCGTCGACCACTACATCTGGGCCGTCGAGCCCAACAAAGACGGCGGCCTCTACGTCTGGATCCCAGACTCGGAGACCGGCCTCGTCCGCACGGGCTTCACCATGAAGCGCCTCGTCGAAGAGCTCGCGCCTTACGCCGACGATGAGCCCCCTGTCGTATACACCGGCGACAAGAAGACCACAATGGTCACCCTCGACGCCGCTACGGGCCGCGTGCTCAAGTGGTTCGGCTCTGGTGGGTCCCAGGTCAATGAGGCGGGGAGCTGTCTCCGGCCCACCGCGCTCCATGGCAAGGATAGCGAAGAGTGCGTCTCGGGTGGCATCATCACCCTCGGGAGGACCGAGTACACCGTCGGCATTCAGCGCAGAGACGGACTCCCTATTGCGACCCTCAAGTACTCAGAATGGGTCCCCAACAATTTCGACAACGACTTGTTCCAGCAGCATCACACCTCGTTGGACAGTCGATACATCACAAGCCAGCACGACGGCAAGGTCTTCGCGTTCGATGATCCCCAGACAAATGCCGTCGCGCTTTCTTACCAGACCCTCTCGAATCCGGTCGCGCGAGTCTTTGACATTTGCCGTCCCTGGGACACTCCCTCGGGCCACAAACCCGAGCTCATCGTTCTCCCGCAGCCCCCAATGCCCTCGCGCGACGAGAGCATCGCACAGATGCGAAGCAACAGCATCTTCCTCAACATGACTGAGGCGGGGAGTTGGTATGCCCTGTCTGGCAGAGCGTATCCCCTCATCATCTCAGCGCCCTTGGCACAGATCTCTCAGCCAGATTGGTGGAGCATGGCACCCAGCCTGGATTCTCTCCACCCTGCCAAGATATCCAAGGCTTTGGTGGGCACGCACTTCCTTGACCCTCTGGCGGGCAAGCCCGTCGTCCGACCGCCAACTCTGCCCTCCAAGGCAGCCGAGGATGTCTTCTTCGAGGACCCGTCTCAAGGACGGACCCTGACCCTCGAGCCCACTCGGCCTGACGAGCCGACCATTATTGACAAGGTCAAAGCTTTGCCGCAGAGCGCCGCCAACAGTGTCATTGACTTTGTCAGCAACCCGATCCTCATCATCCTCTTCGTCTTCAGCTTGTTCTACAACGAGAAGAAGCTCCGGCGCTCCTACCATCGCCTCCGCACCAATGGTACAGTCAGAGATAAATATCCATTCATTTATATATCTCCTGAACCTCTTCCCGACGACTCGCCGTCTCATGGACTCTCCACTTCCATCGAAACAACAACTTCGACGAACATCAAGCGAGGAGAAGGGGCACAAAAGGGCGATGACGAGGCTGAAGTGGATTCGAAGTTCAGCTCGCGGTCTAGCTCGACCCTCGAGCTGGCCAAGGGTCCCGAAGACGGAGAATCCCAGGTCGTCGACGAAGCGAACGGTAACGCCGGCCAGGATGGGGCCGTCATCTCGCCCGAGAAGAAGAAGAAGGCCCACCGCGGCCGCCGAGGCGGCGTCAAGCATCGTAAGGGCCGCGCTAAAGATCTCTCGAACTCCCAGGACGATGAGATGGCTCGCACCACCGTGGAAGAGGCCGTCAGCAATGCCAAGAAGCTCGGGGACAGGCCAAGCTTTGAACCCGACATCATGACGATCCACACCGATATGCAGGCCGTGACGGGCTCCATTCTGAGCATGGGCAACATCCAGGTCAACACAGACGTGGAGCTGGGCATGGGCAGCAACGGCACCGTCGTCTTCGCAGGGACCTTTGACGGCCGAGACGTCGCGGTCAAGAGAATGACGATCCAGTTCTACGACATTGCCACACGAGAGACGAGACTGCTAAAGGAGAGTGACGATCATCCGAATGGTAAGCGCCCCCCAAAAGTGCTTATCTCGAAACGAGTCGTTGCTGACAATACCTCTAGTCATCCGCTATTTTTCACAGATCATGCGAGGCGATTTTCTCTATATTGCTCTTGAACGGTGCGCTTGCTCTCTCGCCGATGTCATCGAAAAGCCTCACCATTTCCGAGAGCTTGCCAATGCCGGCCAGAAAGATTTGCCGGGTGTCTTGTACCAGATCACGAATGGCATCAGCCATCTCCACTCGCTCCGTATCGTCCATCGAGACCTGAAGCCTCAGAATATTCTCGTCAACATGGATAAGGGGGGAAGGCCTCGACTGCTCGTGTCGGACTTTGGGCTCTGCAAGAAGCTCGAGGGTGGCCAGTCGTCTTTCGGTGCCACTACGGGTCGCGCCGCCGGAACGTCTGGATGGCGTGCCCCTGAACTGCTCTTGGACGACGACGGCCGTGACAGGGGCGGCCTGATCGATGACAGCACGCACAGCGGCTCAGGAACGATCCTCGTGGGTGACAGCAGCACCTTGGCCAACGGCAGACGCGCCACGCGAGCCATTGACATCTTCTCCCTGGGACTCGTCTTCTTCTACGTCCTCACGAACGGCTCTCATCCCTTCGACTGCGGCGATCGGTACATGCGCGAAGTCAACATCCGCAAAGGCACGTACAACCTCGCCCCCCTCGACGCCCTTGGCGATTTCGCCTTCGAAGCCAAAGACCTCATCGCGTCCATGCTCAAGCCGGATCCTAAGAGCCGGCCGGCCGCAAAGGATGTCATGTCCCACCCGTTCTTCTGGTCCGCGAAGAAGCGCCTCGCATTCCTCTGCGACGTTTCCGACCACTTCGAGAAGGAGCCCAGGGACCCGCCCTCCCCCGCGCTCGCCGAGCTCGAGAGCTACGCGTGGGAGATCACCAAGGGCGACTTCCTGCGCCTCCTACCCCGCGAGTTCGTGGACTCACTCGGCAAGCAGCGCAAGTACAGCGGCGACCGCCTGCTCGATCTCCTGCGCGCCTTGCGCAACAAGAGAAACCACTACGAGGACATGTCGGAGTCGCTGAAGTGCACCGTCGGGTCGCTGCCCGAGGGTTACCTGAGCTTCTGGACCGTCAAGTTCCCGATGCTGCTGCTCACGTGCTGGAACGTCGTGTACAACGTGAGGTGGGAGGGCACGGACCGGTTCAAGGACTACTATGAGCCGGCGGGCCTGTGACCGTCGTCGTGGCCGAGCTTGGAATAGTGCATGTCGTGGATGGAAGGATCATGAGCGACTTTTGTGTTTGGATCGTCCGGGGCGGGATTAGGGCGTTGCAAGCGTTGGTAGCTTCTGTTGATGGCTTCTTGACTCTGCTCTGATGATAGCATTTGTTGAAAAAAACTGCATAAAATCTTCTTCCCAAGCAATTCAATCCAGATACAGACCCCTGGCCGTCCCACGTTTACTCGTATGTCACTACAAAAACGAAATGCCTGGATGTGAAAACTAAGAGAGCTTAACATCTAACAAGGGCTGTCTCAATCCTGTCTATCAATCATGAGCTTGACAAATCTATGAGCGCTTGTGGCAATATCAATCGATACACTACTACATTGTTTTACACAGCTGTCCAAGACGCACCGTCACATCACAAAAGGTCAACGGAGTTCGCACTCGTCCATAGATGTGTACAGCACATGTACCTGCACTTTTCTCAACCCCACTGCACCAGGATCTTCTTGCCCTTCTTGCCCCCCTTCTTGCCCTTGCCCGCGACCTCCTCCTCGCCGGCCCCCGCGGCCGCTGTCGATGAGGTCGAGGCCCCCGCGCCCGAAGGCCCGCTGCCCCACTGGAAGTTGGACTCGGACTGCATGAAGTCGCGCCGGACGCCTCGGCCGGAGCCGTACCCAAAGATCGTGGTCTGAGGCTTTGGCGCGGCAGGCAGCGCGGGGAACGCTTCCTCCCCGCTCCTGCCGCGGGTGCTCGGTGGGGGCGGAGGAGGGCGGGCCTGTGACGAGGAGGGACCTGAGGAGGAGGAGGACGCGGCCTCGACGGTGAGCCATGACGGCTGGGATGCCGTCGTGGATGGTTTCGCTGCGGAGGGGAGGGAGGGGAAGGCCGATGCGGGAGGGGGCCGGGAGGGCCCGCCGCTGCTGCCGGTTGACGCGACCCAGCTGGGCTGGGCGCTTGAGGTGTTGGGCGCAGGACCGCCGAGCCTGGTGCTGTTCTTAAGCTTCAGGACCCTATTGGACTGTCGCTGCTGCTGCTGCTGCTGCTGCGTGCCAGAGGCGTTGGAGGACGCGGCAGTGATCCACCCGCTGGAGCTGGACGACGAGCCCTGCGCGCCCGTGGGGCCGGGCAGGCTGGGGTAGTCCTCGTTGATGGCGCGCCAGTCCTGCCACGCCTTCCGGAGGTGGTCGGCCTTGGCCTGGTCGTCGAAGAGGTCGGCAAGCTCTCGGACGAGAGTGCCCAGCGCGTTGGACGAGACGTCGGCGAAGAGCGTGAAAAAGGCCTCCACGAGCTGCGGCGCGGTGAAGCTGCCCTGCCGGTAGGACGAGACTTGGGTGCGGAACTGGGCCATCTTATGGGCGTTGTTGCCCAGGAGGTTCGCAGCCCGCTCGACGACGCTGCCGTGCCTGACGAGGCGGGCGCGGTCCTCGGCGGTGAGGGCGGCTACGCTCGAGACGCTGAGGGCCTCCATGGGGTTGGTGAGCGCGTCGTCGGCGCCGCCCGCTGCTCCGGGGGGTGGGCCCGCGCTCCGAGGTCTTGCCGCCGCGGCGTTTCTTGCCGACGCAGAAGAGTTTGACGCCGGAGCCGGAGCCGGCGAGGGCGTCGTCGTCGCGGGGGCTGAGGGCGGCGTCGGGTTGGACAGCTGACCCCTGAAGGTCCTGTTGGAGCCCTGGGGCGCGGAGTTGATGGCCATTTGCCGCTGGAACGCCATCTCGTCTCTGCGCAGGGGCCCGGTAGAGATGGTCGCGGGCAGCATGTGGTCGTCGATGTTGGGGTCCCTACCCCGAGCACCCCTGCCACGGCCACGAGACCGTCCGTCCTGGCCGCTCGATCCACCGCGCCTCTCCTCTTGGTAGGGCTGACGGATGTCGAAGGACGAGATGTCCACGAGCCTGGCGTCTCTTCCCATCCCCTTTCCGGGGTGCTCGGCAAGCTGGTGGGCCTGCATGTCGAGCTCGGATCCGAAGACAACGAACTTCTTCTCGAGGCAGCCCCGGTCGGGACAGAGGAAATGATCTGTCTTGAAGTGCTTCTCGAGCTCGTCGTAGTTGAGAAAGTAGTGCGGCTGGCTGGAGTTTTGGTGGTCGCAGAGGAAGCAACGCTCGTGCTTCATGCGGCAGTGCTCGAACAGCTTGTCGTCGTCGTAGAACCTCTCCCCGCAGAATCCGCAAAGGGGGTGCCCCTTGAAACCCGTCTGGTCGACGGCCCCGGGTTTGTCATCGCCGCGGCGCATGTGCTTCTCGAGCTCCTTGTCCGTAAAAAGCTCGTGCTCGTGTGTGAAGACCTTTTTGTTCCTAGTGCAAAGGTCGCACATGCGCTTCTTGTGGGCGGATTTGACATGTCTATGGAGATCGGACCAACCCAGGCCGGCGAAGTCGCAAGAGTCGTCTGGGCAGTTATACCTCAGAAGAAGCACCGTATCGCCGACAATGTCCTCCTTAGCGTACTTGATACCGATGTTATTGTCTACCGTGGTGAAGTCGGCGGCCTTGTAATCCTCGAACTTCTTCTCGCCGTCGTCCGTGAAGATCACGAAGGGGCTGGATGTCTGAAGCAGTGTCAGCAATCAACATGGCAAGCGGATGGCACACAGAGACCGTGACACGAGGGCAGGATGCTTACTCTGCAGTGCGCGCAATCATTGCTTTTGTAGAGAGCTCTCATCCGAAGGCCACAGATGTGACACGTCTTGTGGTTGCAAGAGGAGATGGAGTGGTGCGCAACGGGGTTGGCACAGATGAAGCAGACCTCCTCGTCCTCGTCATCCTGGGCGGCATCGGCGGCGGCAGCAGCAGCAGCAGCGACTTGCCTGGCCTTCTCCATGGCCCCTAGAGCCTTCTCGGCGGGAGAGAGGCCGCTGTTATCACCAGTTTTCTGTGTCTGCTTCGTCGTCCGGCCCGCGTTGTTGGAACCCGAGGTCATAGCATCTCCGCCGCCGCGGCCACCACCTCGTCCGTCGCGCCTTGCGCCTCCACCTCCACCTCCACCTCCGCCTCGGTTGCCGGCGCGGCCTTTGCCTCTAGCATTGCCGCCGCCACCGCCGCCTCTCCCGGCGAAACCGCCCGTACTCGGAGCGCCTTCGGGGGCCATGACTGCGCGTGCTGTGAAGATTGGAAGTCGAGAAGATGGAATCGGTGCGTGGGCCGCCTGAGGAGATTGATCGAGAGGGAATTGTTGATGTTGTTCGAGGTGCTCGGAGGATCGTGGCACGCAAATTCAGCTGAATTTGAAGTGAGCAAAGAGAAAGGAAGGGAAGAAGGCTTCAGGCCTTCACAAAGCAAGCAATGATGTGAGAAAGGTGATGCTGGATAATCGCTATGTGTTGGCCAAGTCAAGCAAGAGGTCGATCTGATTGATTGATGGATATGCACGAGAAGGCAGTGGAGGGGTTCAGTGGCCAGCTCAGCAATGACCCTCGATCTCAAGGCCGTCGGAGCTTAAGGATTTTTGGGGGGGTTTTATTTTTTCCCTCCCCCCAAAAAAAAGGATCGAAATGATTGATTGATTGCTGCCGTTCAAGATGTACCCGCTACTCGCAGGCGAACAATTGAGGAAAGTGCGTCCCGTGGCGAGTAAGGGTCGGGCTAATCGAACAACAGCAATGAGGTGCAGACTGAACAATTCCTGGTCGGGATCAAGCGAGGCCGCAATTCTCTAAACTTCCTTCTTTAAGTATTCTTGCACCTTCCTCTTCTCACAGAACTGACCTCTTGTTCGAGATCAGCCGGCGACACGTTGCGATCATCGATAGACGGCACGGGCACAGTACCTACATTTCCGTACGGAGCATGAATATCCGGATCCCGTCCTCGGCATGAACCATACCAGTAATGGCGGCCCTGTGTGGAGCTCAAGCCCTTCTTTTGGAGCTAGCCTTTATAGGATAAGCGTGACGCGCCCTTGGGAGTCTGGAGGTGCATTGAGACACACCTCGGCTACCCTAGATGATATTAGATGTCGGGATCGCCGTGCCATTGAAGTTCATACATCAGAATAGATCAAGATCAAGTCGAAATGACACATCCTGTATCGCCTCGAATCCTTCAACTCCAAATTTTGTCGAAGCTTCTCATATATATCTTGCCTTCAGACAATATTTGCTATTTCTCGCGCTCACTTGTTGATTCTGAGTACCTATCTAGGTACACCGTACTCCGTACTAGAGGTAAGGTATCAATTTACTACTATCGAGCATGGCATCAATCACACTTACTGACCTGAGTGAGAAACACCATCTGGCATTGAATATGTTCACACACGGACACTGCTGTCTGGCATTCACTCATCTCGTCCATTTTCACACCCCAGCAGCGGAATTACTTTTCAGCTGATTCAATTTCTACCTAGGGACCGGCCACCGCGTAGGAGTAGCTCGAACACTGCTCGCGGGCACTGCCTGTTCAACGGCTCGCTACACTCCACATATGCCGTGCCATGGCGATGGCATGAATCTGCACTCGCCAGTCCTTCTCAGAGTCATCACTCTCTTGCCTTTCCTTGCCCTTTCGACTTTTTCTCGACCGCTCGACCATCGCAAAGGAAAAATAGAAAAGAAATATCCAATTGGCCGTCCAAAGCAGATGGTTGTTTGCGCTGGTCTCTTGACCTTTGCGGTGTCTTCATTATCATCATCCGAGCCCCCTTCTCTGCCAAAAAAAAAAAAAGACTGACGAACCCAAACGTCGACCTATATCCCCGATCTTGAGAAAGGAGCATGGTGGCAGTGGTGAAAAAGGAAATAATATCATATAGAGTCAGAGAAAATAAAAGAAAGTTGCAGAAATATGGGATAAGATGCCCCCCCAGATGCGCCGCCGGGTGCCATGTCGACGGTGATGATGTTCAGGTGATTGCTGGTGGGGTTAAAGGGGTCGTCTTGTCGCCCACTCGCCCATCCGTCACCTCCATCTTCATTTTTCATCGCCAGGCTCAGCCCGTATGATACATGGTACTGTTGTTGCCGATGTCTCCTTCGTCTTCGTCGTGGTCCTCGTCGTCACTGTTGCTGTTGTCGTCGTCATCGTCGGTGGAGCCGCATTGTCGCGTCGCCGTGGTCGTGACCGCTGCAATTCCGAGTTACTCCTCGCCGACAGGGTACAGGTGGCTTCCAATGTCTTTGTTCATGCGGAACATGTCCACTCTGGCTTGCTTGAAGACTGCCTGCATTTTCTCGTCACAGCGAATTTGACGCTTGTCGCTGGGGTCCTGGAGGTCATTGGTCTTGATGTGTTCCCACAGCTTCTTCACCACTTGAGGACGAGAGAGCTATTTGCGCGTCAGTCTCGCATTACAAGGGGAGCTGCATGAATGGATGACGAAGAGAAGAGAATGCGAGGAGAAGCTTGACCTACCTGGGTCTCTCCGCACAGCTCCGACAGGGTGGGACTAAGGAGGAATGGCTTCTGGAAGCCTCCGCCAGCTTTGCGCTTGGGGGCAGCAGAGTCCCCACTTCCGTCCACCTCGCTGTCGTCGTCATCGCCCACCTTTTTGGAGCTCTTCTTCCTCGGCGTCTTCTTCTTCTTGGCGAGGCGGGCCTTGTCGCCGCCGCCGCGGGTCGTGCGGCTCCTGGCCAGGCTGTTTTCTTGGGCCTGCAGCTGCGCGGCGAGGCGCGCGTCCGAGTCTTCAATGGACGAGGATCGCTTCGCCTTCTTCTTCGCCGGCTCGGGAGATGCGGTATGGTCGTCCGATACGCCGTTCTCGGGGCCGTTGGCGGCGGTGCGCTTGTTGTTCGCTGGTTCGGGCACGGACGAGGTCGCAACCGAGGCCCCGGCGCCGCCGGAGACGGCGTCGAAGCGCTCTTCTATCAGTTTCTTGATAGCATCCTGTGGGCGTGATCTTGTCAGTATGGAGTCGGCCAAGTGCGTCGGGATGCGCCGCGCTCTGCGACAGACTTTGCGCGGGGTGCAGTCTGCCGGCTGTGGGTAGATATTAAGTAAACAAGGAGAGGGATGGTGACAGGGCAAAGGGTTACCGACTTTCTGGTCGCTCAGGTCTTTGCCGCCGAGCGCAGACTCCAGGCCTTGACGGATCTTTTTGCGCGAAACGGTCTCGAGGTCGGACGTGACGAGGATTTCATCGATGATTTTGGTATAAGTCTCACGCTCGTCGAAGGAAACTGGCCACGCCGGGAAGTGTATGTTAGCTTGCGCTAATCCGTAGGGGGTGGGCATGGTAACATGGGGCCCCCCTTCAGGATGAATGGAAAGGGGCGTGGAAGAAAAAGGAGCAATGGAGAGAGAGGACATGGATCTGTGCGATGGTAGATGTTTTCGTCGCGGTGGAAGCGAGCGAGCTCTGACATACGTGGGAGACTCATGTTGCCCGCTCCCGCGAAGTTGCAATTGCGGACGGATGCGCGAGTACCGAGCAGAGCGATTCGAGAATTGGAAGGTTGATGGAAGGCCGACTCGTTGTGGGGGAGAGCGGGGAGCGGAGAGTATGAGGCGGACGACTCGCGCGCTTGGGAGGGAAGAGCACGAGGTCGGAATAAGCTTTGTCGATGCGAGGGATTGGGGCGAAAGAGAGTTTTCAGGCTGACACCGATCTGCCGGGGAGATTTTGAAGCGCGCAGCAAGCCTGCGACCTAGAGCATTGTCTGCGCGATGCTGGTACACAGGGGCCGGTGGAGACGGGAAGCAAACCCTCAAACGACTGCCGGGTGGGGGTTTTTTTGGGGGGGGGGGGGGGGGGGGGGGGGGGGGGAGGAGGAGGGGGAAAGCGAGCGGCGACTCTGACGAAGATGACTGATGGAGTAGGTGCCAGTGGAGGTTGAAGATGGCCGAGAGTAGAAGCAGTGGAGTCGTTGACGACGGTCCTGACGGGGTTTCCCTTGGAGGTGGAAGGATTGAACAATCTGTATGGAGGTGGTGAGATGGTGGATGGACGAGAACTAGTAGGTTGGACAAGCTGAGTGCAGTGGTGGTCGTGGTCTTGGTCTTAGTCGGGAAAGAGCGAGCGCCAGGTCCAGAGCCGACGAAGCTTCCGGGTCAGTCAATACGGCAGCGGCTACCGAGCAGTGACTTGCAGTCCTCTGAGTCGAACGCAATCGGCGGGCAGCCTTCTTCAAGTGGCCGGTGCAGGATCGGGTTCGCGATGCGGGAGAGTAGTAGGGAAACGGTCCCCGGTATACGATAGTGTTTGCAGGGAAGAGTCCGTGGAGCCGAGCAGAGAGGTATGGATGTATGTATGGATGGATGGATCAATGCTTGTTAGGAGCTGCTCCGGTGTGCGCAGTGCGGGTGTGTGTTGAGAGCGAGCATTTGATTCCTGGGCCAGGCTCGTTCAATGTTCTCTCCGAGTCGCCAGGGATGTTGACCTGAGGCTCCAATCTTGGTGCCAGTACCTGACAATGCGCGCGCAGCAGCCCGAGGTTCAGGTACCGGTACGGGTACCTCAGCAAGATCTCGGCATTCAATCTCGGTGCAGGCAGACTCGGGAGTGACGCCTTTGATCTCGCGGCGGATAAAGGTGGACCTGCAGAAGTATCGTTTTGCGTTGCCGCATATAATATCGGTACTTGCCAGCTCCCGATCGACTTGAGTCAATCACCAGCCGCCTGACCTTAGTCAGCACAAGGGCGGCTCGGGGCCCACAGAGTGCACGCACAGTACAAACACGGAGCATTCGAAGCACGAAGTCGAACCGACTCGAGGCTACGGACTCAGTACGGAGTAGGATCTCCTCTATGAAATGCCGGCAGTGCCGTCCGCCATCGGCAGACGGCATCTACGGAGCACACTCACTGCGAACGACGGCGGTCGGACCGGGAAGAATCTCGAAGACGGGTAAATGTGCCGACCTGTCGAGCTTCGACCGTACCTGTATGCAGCATAAAGTCTAGATGTTGCCCGCATTCTTCATCTTCCTCAGCATACCCGAGACCCCCTTGATCAGTGCCTCGACGCGACCCGGATTGCCCATGTAGCCTTCAGCAGGCTGTCCCCCGGCGTCTCTCCAGATGCCATCCTCCGCGACCATGCCGAATAACTTGGTGTTTTGGTTCCTCTCGATCCCGTCTCTCCACTGTGCGCAGATCTCCTGGCTGTCCACCATGATGTTCATCTCCTGGCTGTGCGACCACGACTGGGTGTCTTGGTTACCGCTTCCCTGGACCCCCACGACGCCATCCGCGATCAGGAGCTTGACGTGGCACGTGCGCGCCTTGAAGAGCTGGTGGATGGGATGGTCCTGGTCTTTGCCGACGTAGTTGTAGATTTTGAGGAGTCGACGCTCAGGACCGTCTCGTGGGAGCGACGCCACCAGCGCCGAGGCTACCTGATCATTGGTCCCGCCCTGCCCGGGTATGACCTCTCCGGCGTCGTTGTAACCGAAACAGACGTAGTACGTGACTTCTACCCCGCGACCGAGCGCGGCGGCGATGCCGCGGATCAGGGGCTCGGCGTTCAGGTCTGGTGTCTGGATGAAGACGTCTCTCTTGGCGTTGCGGATGAGGGAGAGCCAGGCCTCGTTCTGGGGGACATTGATGTTCCTCGAATCAGGCGAGCCGTAGGGAGGGCGCGAGACGAGCGCCATGGGGACGGGAGGTGTTGTCCTGGCGGCCAGATAGGGGGTCATTTCCTCTCCGGGCGGTATGGTGGGGCCTGTGGGCTCGACAGGGCTCTTCGCGGCGAGATTCAATCGCCTGTTCACGACCTGCAGGGCCGTTTCCGAGGAAGTGGCTGAATAGCACGATTGGATTCTAATGACCTCCCCGGAAATATCCTCGTCATAGTGCGGGTCATCTGGTAAATGCTCTGGCCATGCATCTATTGTCTCGTCGGTTGACGCGATTCCCACCCGACAACCTACTTGCCCGCTTTCGAGACAGGGCGATTGATGCTCCAAGATCTGAAGGCCACCTTGGGCGGCCGGGGACCGGCGAGATGGTAGATATGGATTGAAGTGATGCCCCCACGTTATGAGGGCCGAGTCATAGATGCTATCCACGATGGGCCCTTCCACGTGCGTCATCATTTCCATGTTGGGATTGTCCTCGACGTTGTTGCTCATGATGGCGGCGATCCTGCGGTCCACGATGCAGAACTTTGCATGGAGCGTGCCCATGAGCAGCTGGTGCAAGGTGATGACCTCGAGATCAAGATTCGGGATCGCATCCGGCGGAGGCAATTGCGTTTGCGGGGACGCAAACGAGTCCGACCTGAGGGGCTGTCGAGGGTCCACGAGGTTGGCAAGAGAGGCCTTGTCGTACATCATCTTCACCACGACCCGCTGGCCGCGGGCGCCGGCCCGTCTCGAGAGCTCAACCAGCGCACCCTTGATGAGCTGTTGGGCGATGGACGGCGCCCACGAGCAGGTCACGAAAAAGACTTCTCTCTCGGCCCGGACGATGAGGTTGGAGCAGTGACGGATGATGTCAGCCAAAGGGGCAATGGCTGTCAGAGGCATCGTCCCGTGAGATGCCATGAGTGGAGGCGAGACCATGCCGGCCATGGGATCCGCATCCAGACAAGTCAAAGAATCTGCGAGTGCCTGCAGGAATAGGGGCCCCGGCTCTGTGGAGCCCCAGCGCCCACAGCCTCGGGCAGATTCTATCGCCCGGGGCGATGGAGCAGCGCGGTGCTCATCGGGGTTGCGGCCCAGGTCCTTCTTGAGATGCCCGTAGAGTTGCTGAACAGCCTCTGAAGGCGCAAGACATGGTTGTCTCGCGAGGCTTGAGCTGACAGTCTCCGTGCTTTGGCAGAGCGTAAAGACATGTTCGGATATCATGATCCGGATGTTGAATGACCTGAATATCTCGAACCCGCTGTCGACGTCAATTGAGGCTTCTTGCGTGAAGTTGAGGGGGCCATCTTGGAAGTCAAGCTTGAGTTCGCAGAGGCTTTGAGGGAGAGTTAGGGCTCGAGCTATCGCATGAGGCGACGAAGGAAGTGATGATCACGTCATGATCTCAGGATGAGAGGAAGCCACCTCACGCTTGGTGATTTTTCGCGGGGCGCTCCAGATCATCGTGCAAAGAGCACGTTGGTCGTCGAGGAGGTGGATCACGTGGACTGGGGACACCATGCGGCGCTAGTTTGCATCCGGCAGACTCCTCTCCCCGCCATGCAAGGTAAAGTGCCGTGCCCTGCTTCCAGTCCTCAGACCCTCAGCATCCCTTTTCCAATGTGCATCTCCAAGTGCTCAACAGCTTGGCCAGAAGCTGAGCTTGAAGTTTTAAGAGAACTCGAGCTATGAAGGAGCGACTGGGAAGCCATCCGGGCCAATACTCTCCATCCATCAAATCGATCATGCCCAGCTTGCCGAAACGATGACATGTGCTTTCGCAGCCGGGGTTGAGGTCATTCGAGTGAACCCTCGATGCACCTCGCAGCTGAGGTCTCGATGAGATGAATACTGAGCCTTGTAATCGCTGGCGGTTGGACCTTACCTAGGTCGGCAGTGTGTTCCCCAGGGTTTGTCCTTCCAACGAAGCCCCGCCAGCTGGCCCAGGTGATTATAGACCCTCCATTCTCTTGTTCCAGACCCAAAAGTCTTCGAGCTGCCTCGTCACTCCTTATTCCTCAATATACACAGATTCTTCGCGGCCCAACTGCCGCGATCTTCGAACCCCAATGAGCTGCCTTCTCACTGGCGCGTCGAATCCAACGAACGCGGGTGGCCTCTCCGGCCAAGCTCACAGGCATGGCGGACGATTCTTGAAGCCATTGATGCGAGAGCCTCTGCCCCTTTTCATCGACCGCGAGAGACTTGATGCTCACTGCTCTTCAGCCCCCAAGTTTGGTCCCGTCTATTACCCCTATTCACCACGTACATGTACCAGGCGCCATAATCAGAGAGGTAACGTGGTGCTGGATGACCTCTAATCTCCTGAAGCTAAAGTTGACCCGTTGGCTACATGATACTCTTCGGCGAGATATAGTGTGTCCTACGATATCTCGATCACTGTGCGTTTAATGTAGCATCTTGGGTCGTCTGTGAGGGCCTCCCGCATTATCTTGCATGACGAAGGACTCCCGAGTCCTCACCAGTGGCCTCAGTGAGAACGAGACAGCATATACCTCCAATGATAGTACCGATGAAGCGGTCGGAACTTCCTCTTGGCGGAGGGCAATACGTCAGGCAAAGTATTGAATACGATCGAGGCACTGTCTCTGCATGTCCAGACAGTCAGACACCCCCTCCTGAGTCGGAAGGGAAGGTGCATCTCCGAAGCCTCGCGGCCTTATCGTTTGTGAGATCGAGGAAGGCGCGAAGGGAAGCCCGGACGGATCAATTAACACTGGCCTTCAATGGTGGTGAAAAAAGTTCCTTTTAAATCTGACATCAAACAACCTCCAGTCCAGTCCGTCCCCTCATTCTCTCGTCTCGCCGACATTCCCGAGGACACAAGCTGCTATGTTCGTTCACTGTCATTCTCACGTTTTTCACTACATTGACCCGCCTCAATTGCTTTCACACTCATTCTGCAATCATGGGCCGCATCTGCGCTTCATGCGGACGCAATCTCCCACAGTCATCCTACACCGCGAACCAATACTCCAAGGCTCTTGGGGTGTCACGATGCGCCAGCTGTGTTCATGGGCACCCTGCTGACACTCCCCACGCCCACCAGTCCGACAGCGGCAGATACAACAACTCGGATCATGCCCTCATCGACGGCAATGACCTGCGATATCCTTTCGCCCAGGGAGCCTTTAGATATGTTGCGCGAGGAACGTACACTAGAGGCTCCCGTAAAGGCCAGGCATGCGTAACGAAGTGGTTCAAAACAGGCGGCGTATTCGAGGACGACTATTTCACCCTCGACATCAAGGCTGTCGACAAGGCCTTGGACATTGTCAACAAATTCAACGAGCTGAACATCGTCGATAAGCAAATTAAGATCAACGTACCCCAGGTTTGGACATTCACGCAGGACTGTAGCGAGGATTGGGCCGGCCAGAAAAATCTCGTCGAACCTTTCATCGAGGGTTACCAGAAGTTCAACAGCAACACCGGCTGGACAGATGATTCGCTGCCATGGGGCGAGGTCATGCAAGCTCTCAGCCACTTCAGCTACCACGTCACTGGCGGAAATTTCGTCCTTTGCGACATCCAAGGCGGAATTTATCGCCGCGAGGTCGTGCTCTCCGACCCCGTCATCCTCTCCCGAAATCGCGACTACGGCGTCACGGACCTGGGGCCCAAGGGCATCAGCTCATTCTTCAGCCAGCACCTCTGCAACCATTTTTGCCGACCTCACTGGACCCAGCCGATGAATCCCAGACGGCATTTCACTCCGACCAGCAGCACGTCCATGATGAAGCGTTCGGTGCCAACGGCGCATTCGAGACTCTACGTGTCATACATGAGCCCGGGGATGGGTGGAATCGCGGAGGAGTACTAAGTCCGCTTGGGATGGGAGACATGTGGCCGCGGCTCTAGCCCTTCAGATGGATTTCATGTATTGGCAGACAGTAAGGGATCTAGATTTCAGTTGCGGCTGGTACCGTCAACGGAATTTGAGATGGATCGCTCAGGTTAGCAGAGAGAGAGAGAGAGAGAAGAAGAGAGAGAGAGAGCTTGACCCCTATTCACACTGATCTTGGACTTAATTCGAAGTGATGACATATTGCGCCCCCTTTGTGGTCTTGATCGGTCCCTCATAGGCCTTGCCATTTACCGAGAAGACCTGACCGTCCTGGACCCTGACGGCCAGATTCTTGCCGAGCGTTGAGCTGACCGTCGCCGTCTTGAGCGCGCCGTCCTGCCACTCCACGTCGACCTCAAAGCCGCCCCTGGCAAGCAGGCCACTCGCGCGCCCCGTCGGGACCGCTGGGGGAAGGGCCGGGAGGAGGTGCACGACACCAGCATGGCTCTGCAGCAGCATCTCGGTGACGCCGCTCGTGAAGCCGTAATTGCCGTCGATCTGGAACCCGCTCCCGCTGTCCGTGTTCCACAGATTCGTCGTCGGGTACTGGGAGAACCACAGGACGACGTGGCTCCACGCGTCCGCGCCCGAAAATTGCCGCGCGTACTGGTTGATGAGCCAGATGCGGCTCCAGCCCGTCGACCCGGAGCCCCCGCTCACGCGCCGGTCGAGCAGCACCCTGGCCGCCCTGCCGAGCGTCGCGTTCACCAGCGGCGAGAATTGCTTTGAGGGATGATTCCCGTACAAGGGGGACAGGTGCTTGTGGCCCTTGGCCTTCTCCTGGTACTCGAAGCGCCACTCGAGGATCTGGCCGAGGGACCCGATCTGCGGCTCGCGGATCAGCGGCAGGAATCGCCTCGCCGCGGCCACGTCCTCGTCCGTCTCTGCGAGGTCCAGCTCGGCCGCGGCCTCGAGGAGACTTGTAATGACGTCGCGCATCAGCTGATTGTCCATCTCGACGGACATGTCCATCGGCTCGACGTTTCCGGCGACGCTCATGTAGCCAGGGGTGACGAAGCTATTCTCGGGAGAGAGCGACGGGCCCGTGACCCGATGGCCCTCCCACTCGAACGTGTTGCAGTAGTAGAACCGGGCGACATCGACGAGGAAAGGATACGCTGTGTCCGCCAGGAACGCCCTGTCCCCCGTGAAGCGGTAGTGGTCGATCATGTACTGCACGAGCCAGGCGGCCCCCATCGGCCACATGGTCGAGGAGGTGTAGTTGTCCGTCGGGGCCGGGTCGCCCCAGAGGTCGAGGTTATGGTGGAAGACGGTCCCGTCACAGCCGTACAGCTTCCTCGCCATCTCCTGGCCCCGGGGCTGCGCGGCGCTCATCAGGTCAAACAGGGGCGGATGGGTCTCGATAAGGTTCGTGGTGGCCGCGGGCCAGTAGTTCATCTCGGTGTTGATGTTGATAGTGAACTTGCCGCCCCAGGCCGCGGACGTCTTGTTATTCCAGATGCCCTGTAGGTTGGCGGGCATGCTCATCTCGCCGTCCGTCTTTCGGGAGGCGGCCACCAGCAGATGCCGACCAAGATTCCACGTCAGGGTCGTAAGCTGGATGTCGCGGGTGTCGCTCCGGGCATTGATAACGCGCTGGTTCGTGGGAAGACTGGCCAGTCCGTCCGGTGACGTTCCTAGGTCGATAGAGGCCCGACCCAGGAGCGAGCCTGAGTCGGCGAGCGCCTCTTCTCGGACTTTGGGAAACCCCTGACGGATCGCCGAGCTGAGCTTTGAGTCGATCTTGGATTCCAGGACTGTCTGATCCGGGTATCTGAAGTTCGTCTCGGCGTTGAAGAAGACATCAACAACCGTGGCGCCGGTAATCTGGAGCGTGGCCCCTGAAATCTGAAGCGTTGCTGCAGAGACTCATCAGTCAGACTGGAACCAACCTGGAATCAAAGTCCACCTTCATGATCAACGGATTGGCGACCAAGGAGGACACTCACCCCCCGGTGCCACGAAACGAGCTTCACCAGTGAAGAGGATCGGGTCGTCGGCAAGTGATTGTCCGCTCGACCCGCTCATGATGATGGAGCCGATGCTGTCCTCCACATAGGCTGAGTTTGTGAGAATATGCTCCAAGCGATCGAAACTCGCATTGAAAGCGAGAGCACCATCCTTGCTGGCTGAGAAGCGAGCGGCAAGGACACTAGCAGGATAGCTCGCGATATATTCTCGGCTTTGGGCTGTCGTCAGTCATATTCAACATGAGGAGGACAAGGAGGAGGGGGAAGGGGGGAGGGGAGCAGGAAGAAGAAGAGGTTTCTGCACTCACGTAAAGTTGACCCCGTCGAAGGTATACGAGACCCCTGAGTCGCCCTGCCTCGTGTCGAGCCAGCGTTGGTAGTGGAGAGCATCTCCATGACTAAATGCCACGTTCAGGTTCCCGAAATAGCTGAAGGACCGTTCCGACGACTCTGCTGGAGTCATCTCCTTCAAGACCATCTGCCCAGCAGCGGTGATGTTCCCGGAGAGCAGCAGCTCGCGCACACGGGGCAGGGATTTGAGTCCATTCTCGGGGATGCGGTCCTGCAGAGGGCCCGACCAGATCGTGTCCTCGGTGATTGTGATGACTTCGTTGGCGACGCCGCCGAAGATGGAGGCGCCGAGTCTGCCACAGCCGATGGGCAAAGCACCAGTTTCCCAGTCGGCAGCCGGCTCGTCGTACCAGAGATGGCGGCTTCCGTCGAGGCTGGCCAATCCTTGGGACCTAGAGATGAGGGCCAACATCAGGCCGCGTGAGATGAAGGACCGTCTCATGATGGAGATGGCTGCAGATGCTTGCCATTGATCAGATGCGTGGCTCCTGATTTGTCTGATGTCGATCAAACTTTGAGCTGCATAGTCTCAGGCCTTTTATACATTTCGAAAAGGAGAATCTCTGCCCCCTCTGGCACGACGCTTCCCCAGGTGTGAGGTTGGAGACTGAGTGGTTTGAGAGGAAGATCGACATGATTCCGACGCTTCAAAGAAGCCGACGGCCCAGGAAAAGCACAGCAGATCATGTATCAACCAGCCCGAGCTTCTGATCCACAATGACGGTCATGTACGCGACTCATGTCCTGTGGATGAGTTGTCGTCGTCTCGAGCATCAAGACTTGGGGGCCCGAGGGAATGCCTAGAAAGTCGCGTCACTGATCCGATTTGGCTCTTCGTTTGGCTCTTCGATCAGAAGCTCTGTAAAGACCCGACGTCACAATGTTCGGCAAGGACGTCCATCTCAGGATCCGTAGAAGGTGGGTGTCTTCACAAGGGATCCATCTCATCGTGATGTGTGCGTGTTAACGATGCGAGCGATCGTGGTAGTCCCGATCCGGACGCAAATCTCAATTAGCCTAAGCATCGTGGAGGCGCTTAGGTCGATGCACAAAGAGTAATTCTGCCAGATGGATCTATTACGTACACGAGATCTTTGCATTGCCGGCTGCTCTGAGGCCCTGAGCGTGTATGTACCGGTAGTATGCTGTATTCGTGGCTTGCTCGTCCCGCAATGGACGTCCGCTCATCTTGACACCCGTCGGATCGATGGTCAAGCCCTCGTCCTCACGCATCGTACTCCGTACCGGGATCAGATCTCGCCTCGGTCTGCAGAGGGCCTCGACGGGATTGTGGAGGGGCGTCAACCAACAAACGGCATCGGGGATTCCGTCTGGGCGTTCCGGGTGAAAGGCATTGGATTCTGGGGGGTGCCAACGCCTGACTTGAGAGTCGCTCCGCGGCCTTTCCCGAGTCGGAAGCAGGGACGCGATTCGCGCGGGGCTCCATGAGGTTCCCCTGAGTTGGAGAAGGGGAATGTAACTTGTCATTGATGTCTCTGTATGCATCACTCATATGCGGGCCACTTGTGAGGCTAGACTCCATCAATCAATCAATGCATTCAACGCTTCTCAAACTATCTTGGGTCTCATTGATATGAATGGACGAGTCACTCAGTCAAGCTGATCCTTGCCAACCAGGGTCGACAACTTGTACGAATGTACGAGTACGAGCACAGCCTTTTTGAAGACTAGATCCTCCCGATGCCAGCGTGAGACATGACATACGCCGGAACGTCGGCGACGGGCATGTGCCCCACGAGGGAAGACTTGAAGGTCGCTGCCCTGGCCAAGGCCGCCTGGCTCCTGAGGTCTGGCCACGATCCCGAGTTGGCCAAGCGGTTCCACTCGCAGATGTAGCCGACCACGCTGCTACACGCACCCGCCGCGTCCACCGTCAGGGTGTCGTAGAGGTTGCCCCCCGCCGTGAGCGAGGTGGGCGTCATGGGCGTCGTGACGGTGTCGAAGTAGTTGCCCTCAAGGAGCGACCAGGTGTTGGTGTCCACGTCGAAGGCGTGGCCGCCGATGTTCTGGAAATAGTTGTTGACGGCGTGCATAAAGATGGTCGACGCGTCGAAGTCGGTGCCCATGTGCGGGGCTCGGCCGGACAGATCGTGCAGCCAGTTGTTGGCAAAGGTGTAGTAGTCCTCGGCGCCGATGAGCAGGAGGGTCCAGTAGTGTTTGCCGTTGCAGCCAGCCGACCAGGGCGTCACGCCGTCGAACTCGTTGTTGGAGATGGTCACGCGGCCGGCCTTGCCCCAGCCGGAGACGATCATCTGGCGGCCGATGAGGGAGAACTGGGCTGGTGAGTCCACGGCTTTGGGTACATGTATCGACGGATGCTGGCGCCTACCTTGCAGTGGTCAATCCAGACCATGTCGGAGCCGTCCATGGTAATGGCATCGCCGCCCCAGACATACTGAGGGTTGAGATTCTGATAAAGTCCCGTCAGAGAGCGCCCAGGAACAGACAATGATCCGTTTGAACACGGGAGAGTGTAGGAATGATTCGAGGAGGATGAGACCCACGGTGATATGAATGTTCTGGATGATGACGTTTCTGTTGCCTCCCCGGACGCGAAGACCCTTGCCCCGGATCACCCCCCTATTGCCGACCCCGACAATGCTCTTGTTGCTGCCGACATCCAGAGGGGTGCGGGCTGCGTTGTCATACGTGCAGGAGATGAGCGTGCCATCGTCACATGTATCCTGGATGGAAGCCTGCCCCGCCGAGGTCCCCCCAACACAGGTGGTGATCCGATCACTGCAGCATTTTCCGTTGGTGGTGCCCTCAGAGCCCACAAAGTCCCAAGTGCGATCAATGAGGATGACCCTGGGGGTGCTGTCCGTGATCCAGGACTTGAGTCTACCATAACGCAGTCAGACATCGGGCTCTTGAGCCAAGTGTACGGGGCACTGGGAACCAGGTAGGGGGGGAATAGACTCACTCCTCAAGACTAGACGGTATTTGAGGGGCCGCGTTGCCACCACCCGTCGTGCCAGCCGCAAAGCCGGAGGGCTGGCCGACGACCTGAGCCAGGGTGCTTTGCCCCCTGAGGGTCAGAAAAGACAGCAAGAAAAATGCAGTCTTCATGATGATGATGATGATGCTGCTGCTGGTCCGGACTCAGGTGAGAAAAGAAGAGGATGATCTGAGCTGGGAGAAAATTCAAGACGTGCGATGAGAAGACCCTTGTGAACGATGACCGATCTCTGTATTTATAGTCATTCTCTGGATGAAGAAGGTTTCGGCAAGTGTCGGAGGCACTGCAAGTCTGAGATCCTGAGCATCGCAAGCTCGACGGTTGTGAAACGCTCACGGAGAAACCCAAGAAGATCTTGGACGTCGTTGTTCCTCAGTTGAAACCTAACCCCGTCAAGCAGTCGTTGTCGGCGAAATAGGTCAAAGACCCGTCGGCAGTTTGATCCAGCGTACGGGGTACTCCTCGTTTCTTCGCCTTGTGGGCACCCTCGGTGCGTTGGTCGAGGGTGAGGCGAGCCAGGGGTGCAACGCGCCGACATCTTCCAGCCTACTTCGTACATGGAGACTGCATCTTACGAGTAGATGCAATCTTCAGGCACTTCAACGTTCTAGGCCATCAATACGTAATAAAGTTTCCCCAGAAACCTTGCCTATGACTCCATGTTTCGAGATGGACTCCGCAAATGTGCGCCGTGAATTCCTTGGGATGCTGAGATCCGCTTGCTGAGTGGCTTCATTGCATGAGGAGCTAAGATGAAGGTGGTTAAATCTCCAGTTCCGGCTCACCCTCCATCAAATATTCCCGTTCAGCTCCGCGCAAGGAGATCTGCCGAGACACATGGGTCAGCTCCACGGCTGTTTCACCAGATCAAGGTTTCAACTGTGACCAGGCCTGAGACGTGGCGACGCAGTCCGTGAGGACGTATTTCAAGGGTCCTGAGGACCCTCGAGGCACAGTCGATCTCGTACGGAGTACGCTCTGCAGATCATTTTCTTTGTTTGACCACCCAACAAAGAGCATTTGATCTTGGCAATGGCCCTTGTCCTCCTTGCAATCTTCGCCCTCACCTCAGGGGCAGCTGCTCAGGCCTTCCCCGGCGCCGTTGGGTTCGGTGCCATCGCGACTGGGGGCAACGGCGGAACCACGGTTCACGTCACCAACCTCCAGGACTCGGGAAGTGGCTCGTTTCGCGATGCCGTGAGCCAGTCGAACCGCAATGTCGTGTTCGACGTTAGCGGCTATATTCGGCTGTCATCCCCTGTGTCGCTGTCGAGCCACCTGACTATCAATGGCCAGTTCGCGCCGGGCAATGGCGTCGGCATCATGGGCGGCGAGGTCTCTGCCAGCGGCAAGACCGATATCATCATCCGGAATCTGCGGATGCGACAGGGAAATCTGGACCCTGACACGGGCAAGAGTGCCTTCAACATGGGGAAGGCATCCAATGTGATCCTGGACCACTGCTCTGTCGAGTATGGACAATGGGATTCGATCGATGCCGTCGGTGCGGTCAACATCACCGTCTCCAACTCCATCATTGCCGTGCCCATCGGCCAGCAGTTTGGCGCTCACGTCGAGACGGGGCCGTCGACCTTCTACCGCAACCTCTGGGTCAGCGCTCACAATCGCCAGCCTCTATCCAAGGACAACACACAGTACATCAACAACGTCGTGTACAACTATCAGGCGGCTTACACTTCGGGGAACACGGGAGGCTTCTTCTCCCACGACATCATCAATAACTACTTCATCACAGGCCCGAGCACGACCAGCTCCAAAAATGCCTTTTATCAGATGGCGGCGGATCAAAGCGTCTATGCCGTCGGGAACTTCCTTGATAGCAACAACGACGGGGTCTTGAATGGCTCGCCGGACAACACCGTCGGATCCTCTGCCATCCTGACGAATCCGTGGGCTTCCACCTCGCCTGGGCTTGCCACCCTGTCGGCCGCGGATGCCGTGACGTACGTTCTCGCCAACGCCGGCGCGTCGCCGCGAGACGAGCTCGACAATTTTGTCGTCAACACGGTTAAGTCGTTTGGTACCCAGGGTGCGTTGTACAAGAGCCAGGGGAACACGGGCGTGTCTAACGGTGGATACGGGACTCTGTAGTGGGCATACCGAAGAGGCTTGGAAGATATGACGATGATGACGACGGTCATTGGAGTGCCTGCCACAAGAAAAATGAAACGAGAACTCTGTACCTCGATGCCTGAAGCTGGACCCCACACATTATTAGTCGTTGATGTCATCCTGGTAGCTATCATCTCTCGGACAGAGTTGCGGTGTTGATATGATGAAGCGGACGAGCGTCTCAAGAGCTCTGATGCGCCCACCCTGCTTCGCGCAAGAAGTTGCACGATATGTCATGCTTATGCGATGTGAATCCTCGAGATGGGTCCTGTGGGGTATAAGGGGAGAACAGAGGGTATCTGGCAGTCTGGGCTAGGAAGTTCTCATGCATGCCGGCAATTGTTAACACAGGGTTCTGACAGTGCACGTCATCCGTCGCTGACGAATGCTAAGGTAAGAGGTCGAAATCTGGGCTTGAATCCCATGCCCTGTCGCGAGAGCTGCATGCTGTCCCACCATCTGTCCCATCATCTAGGCCCGATGTGGCTGCGTCGTGATGATCGATGCCTTTTTTTGACAGGTTGTGGCACTCATATCATTTTTGATTGCATGGCAAGTGCTGATGTGCCTCCTGCACATTGATTATTCATCTCCAAACGATCATGACTGAATCCGCAATTCGCAGCCTCGAAGAAATGCCGGTAGATGAGCTGAAGACTTTGACACATCACGAGTGAGTATGTCGTTTATGCTGTGCCGTGTGTGATTTTCGACAGGGGAAAAGGGGGTTTGGCCATCGTTGCTGACGTCGACCCCCATCTTGAACCTACAATCGAATGCCAGTGCATGTGGTGTGATGAAAGATTTTCTGTTCTGTCGCAAAGGGCGGAAAATGACAGACGCGCCGATTAACACGAGGAGCTCATCAAAGGAAGGATTGATGAATATAAAAGACCTTGAGCCTCCGGCATTGAGCGAGGATTTCGTCTTGATCCGCTTGAATCATTTGAGCCACCTGCAAAGTCCCTGATTTTCTTGGAATCTTTCTCCCGAAACCACGCTTCCACCACCATCATGAAGCTGTTGTCGACTCTTGCACTAGGCATCGCCTACATGACCGCCGTCGTCTCGGGTGACAGTGAGTCCGCAGCGATGTGCAGGAGAAGATCTTGTTTGTGGCGAAGAAATGGGACTGACAATGACGTTCAGGGTTCCCTTATGAGAGGCTTGACAAGAACAAGGCGGCAAGTGACCCTGAGTTGTGGCTGATTCAGGGGTTGACGTTCCCCTGGGCTGACCGTGTCTTAGCTCCTGCTCGTGGTTGATCTCCAAGTCGGCCTCTACAGCGCTGTTCGGGATTTCGATCCGTCCACATTCCGGGACAACATGATTGCCCACGCGGCTCTCGGAAAGCTCTTCGACCTGCCGGTCGTCTTGACCACTTCGGCTCAGACGGGTCCCAACGGCCCGCTTCCGAGGGAGATCCTGGAAATGTACCCCAACTCGACGCTTATCCAGCGCCCTGGCGAGGTCGATGCGTGGGATAACCCCGACTTCCGCAAGGCGGTCAAGGCGACGGGCCGATCGCAAATTATCCTGGCCAGCATCATGACGGACGTCTGCACAACGCACCTTGCCCTCTCGCTTCGAAATGAGGGCTACTCTGTCTGGGCCAACGCCGAAGCTTCTGGAACGTCCTCTGTCCTGGTCCGAGACATATCAAACGACAGGATGCGCCACGCCGGGGTGCAGGTCGTCAGCTTCTTCTCCATTGCCTGCGATTTGATGAGAGACTGGAGAAATGTTCCGGGAAGCAAGGAGATGATCCCTTTCCTCGACAAGTATTTCCCTGTGTGGGGAATGCTGGCCAGGGGCCACACCGCTGCTGTCGAGGATGGAGTCCTGGCTCCCGGCGAGGAAGGCCTCTTGGGGAACGCGACTCTGGTTGCCTGAATGCTTGTACAGACGCAGAGAGCATGAGCTGTTGGGAGGCCTTGAGCTGACCAGTGGCTGTGAGGGATCCGATGGTCCTGGCTTCGTCGAGGAGACTGAGCACAGCTTTCTGTAACGAGACGCATCGATGAAACTAATATATTCTCTTTTCTGTTAGAAGGCGACGAGACTGGGTCATGGTCAAGCGGGCACGGGAGACTCGCAGAAATGGATAGATGTCTGTGAAGGGGTCATCAGCACGTTGCAACCGTCAGAGCCAGAGTGGATCAGCTTTGCGGGCGCCAGACCCAACGACATACCTCCTCAAGGCCTTTTGCCTGCGCATAATATGCAGAGTGGATCTGGCGATGCCATTGATGAATGCCAGGACAAGCAGATGGCCATCTCCCTGTCTCTCTATACATGGACTCGCGCCTTGCTGTCGGTGTTCGCAGGCATGGCGAGGTCAAGCGTCACTGCAGTTCGTGAGGGGACACGGTCAGGATACGACTCGAGTACAGGTAGTAGGTAGTACTTGTTAAAATTTCTCAAGCCGACTCGTCTATCAACGTCGGAAGGTGTTGATGTCACATGCAAGGACTCAATCACTGCCACAGCTCCTCGACAACATCATTTCGACTGGATAGGTACTAAGTACTCCGTAGCACTCGTCCAAGCCATTTCCAGGTGCCAGTCACTCTGTGCACCGTAAGGTACATGTACATGTACTCGAAGAGCCGACTCGTCTACGCCATACATACGACTCGGACTCAGTGCTACTAGTAGTAGTACAGGTAACCGGTAGGTGCCTCTCACCCATACCGGTAGTACTCATACAGGCACCCGACTCCTTTGAACTGAAGTTGTTCAATCTCACGGGACGCGGCGCACTAAAACCGGCGACTAATCAATCTATCTAATTAATCTTATTTATTTATTTATTTATTATAATACTCTAGCTATTATAAGATAACCTAGTGCCTTAACTCTAACTTTAGAGAAGGAAACCTACTATAGGCTAAAAACTACCCTTATATTACTTATATTATATTCCCTTTCTTTTCTTTTATTAGTCTAGTCTTTTCTATAAAGCTTACTAAACTTATTCTAATTCTAGGGGTTACCTAAGCCTATTAGCCTAAGGCCTTACTAAGTATATTATAATCTCTTTATAGCTATATTTATACTTAATATACTTAATATATTTATATATATTAGCTTATTAATATACTATTTAAAATATAATCCCTTTTTAATTATAATTAACTAACTTAAGTAATATCTTAAAAATCCTTATATTAGGCCTAGTTTATTTATAGATTAGGCTATTATTTAAAGTTTATTACTTTAGTTATTTTTTATCTTTTTATTCCTTTATATAAAGTCTATTATAAACTACCTTATTTTATACCTTTACTTACCTAGGCCTCCTTTAATTTACCTTACTTTATAATTACTCTTATCTCCTTTATATAACCCCTTTTTTATATATATTTTTTATTACTATTTATTTATATATTTTTTTTTCTTTTTTTTTCTTTTTTATTATTATTACTATTACTACTATTACTATTTTACTTTCTATACCTTTAATATACCTTTATTACTATTATTTATACTTTTACCTTTAGCTTATATACTTACTATTATAGCCCTTACTAAGGTAAAGTATTTACCCTTTATTATAGCTAATAAAATATATATTTCCCTTTTTTTTTAACTCCTTTTACTAAATATAATACTAATCTATATAGCTATATATATAAAAGATCCCTTATAGTCCTTATATTATTTAAATAGCTAATTTCTTTAGTTATATTTATATTAATTTAGTAAGCTATAATAAAAACTATAAAACTTATACTAATATTAAAAATAATAAGTATATTAAGATAAATACTAATCCTTTATTATATTATATTTTTTTAATATTAATTATCTTTAGATTATTAATATCTTTATTTATACTAAGGGTCAAAAGCTTTAGATTTTATTACTTATTATTTTTAAAGAAAAGAATAAGATATATTAGTTTTATATTACTTATATTAATCTTTTTATAATCTAACTCCTTAAAATAGCTTATTAATTATAATACTAAAGGTAATATTATTATTTAGGCTAAGCTTAAAAAGAAAAAAAAAGGTTTTAATATTATTATAAATATAGCTAAAACTCTAAAGATTATTTATAATTTTAATTATATAATTAATATTATACTTAATATTTATAATCTATAGATTAATATCTTAGCCTAAAAAGATATAACCCTCTTTAAGGCTCTATATATACCCTAGGTAGGCTTATTAGGGTTAAAATAGCCTTATATTAGTAATAAAGCTAATAATAATAATATTATTAGCCTTTATTATTATAAGGCTAAAATAATTACTAAAAAAGATTAGGATAAGGCTAAAGAGAAGGGAATAAGTAATAAAAGCCTTCTTTATTATATTTATAAAGAAAAGAAAAAAAACTTAAAAAATAATAAAAGTATAAAGGATAATAGTATAAAGAAGAATAATAGTAGGAAGGTAAATAAAGGGAGTGTCGCAAGGGGTACCCTCGCTACCGAATTTGGGGTAATAGGCTGCACCTTAAGGCTAAGGCTAAGATTATAGGATCTAAAGATTAGAATAATAATAACCTAGTCCTAAGGGGTAATTAGAAAGCCTTAGGCACTAACTATTAGATAATAGTAATTAGCTTTTTTAAGCCTTTATAATAGCTTTAATTTATATATAATAAGACTTTATTTATTATATTTAATATTTATTAGTATTATAACTATTTAATAGTTATAAGCTTATATAGTTTAACTAATAATTAATTATATTAGAAACTTTTATTAAAATTAAAGCTATTTATTATAGATTTACCTTTAAAATTATATTTATAAAAAATCCTAAAAACTATAAAAATAACTTTATTAATAGCTCTTTTACTATTAAATCTACCTTTAAATAAAACCTAACTCTAAATATTTAATAACTAAATAAACTAAATAAAGGTACTTAAAAATATTATATTAAACTACTAAATCTAGCTTAAAGTTAACCTTAAATAAGCTTATAAGAACTTTAACCCTTATAAAAAACCTAAGCTTTTAAGTATTAATAATATTTATAAAATACTTACTAAGTAAGTCTTTTTAGCTAAAAAAAAAAATTATTATTATATTTATTAGAACTTAATTTATATAGCTTTAATTATAGCTTAAGAGCTAGATTAAAATTAAATCTTTTAATAATTAGATTTTACCTTAATTAAAAATAATATATTTTTTATTTAAAAGAACTTTAATAATATTAAAGCTAAGAAAGTTTATAACTTTTTTATTATTTATATATAAAAGTATAATAATAAGCTTATTTATATAATCTAAAAAAGCTTAATATATTTAAAAATATAAAACTAAATAATCTAAATAGTTAATATAAGTACTTATTATAATATTATAAAAAAAGTAAAAAGTAAAGACTTTACCTTTATTATATATTAAATTATAAAAAAACTTATAAACTAATTTATATTTAGCTATTATATTTATATAATAATAGCTTAAATAAAATATAAAAAAGCTTTAAAAAAGGCTATAAAAAGTAAAATTAAGGTTAAGTCTTAGATTTAAAAATTTAAAAATACTTATAAAAAGATATTAAACCTTAAGTTATTTAATTTTAATAATAAATTAATAGTTAAGTAATTCCTTACTATTATAAGAACTTATAATCTTTTTACTTAGGCTTAAAGAAAGTAAACTAATTTTAATAAAGCTATTAATTACTTTAATAATAAGCTCTTTTTAACTTTTAATAAATATATTTAACTTTTTATTATTAAGCTTAAATTAGCTTTATATATATAACTTATATCACTTTTTTTTTAAAGAAAATAAACTTAAAAAAAAAGAAAAAAAGAAATAAATATAAAAAAGTAAAAAAAAAAGCTAAAAAACTAATCTATATCTTTTTATAAAAAATCTTATAAATAAGAAAATAAACTATATTAAGAAATACTTTATAAATATAAAGAGGGCTTATATTAAGGCTATAGTTAAGGCTATAAAAGCGCTAAAGCTTAGAAATAAGATTAAAAGTATTAATTTTAAAACTATTTATATAATTATTCTTATAAAAGCTAATATAAATATAAACTATAATATTATAAAGTTATTATAATTATATTTAAATATATTATTATATTTATATAATATAATTTATTAAAAGGTTATATTCTTTTTAAAAATATAAGCTAAAACTATTAGTCTAACCTTTAAGAAATCCTTTATAAAGCTAGCTAAAATATAAGCCTTATCTTAGGCTAAAAAGGAAAAAGGCTTAGATTTTTTAGATTATTATTTATAATTATAATTAGCTTAAAGATCTTTAATACTAAGATTAATATATATTTAATTATAATAAAATTAAAAAGATATTCTTTTTTATTAAATATAATATTTAATAATTATAAAGTAATTTACTTTATTAATAATTAAGATTTTTTTAAACTTAAATTATTTATCTCTAATAATAAAAATAATTATTATAAGGCTAAAATAATTACTTTTAAAATTATTAAAAAAGAAATTTATATTATATAAAATAATTTTATTAGATTAAATAAACTAAATATAAAAAACCTTTACTTTAAAAATATTATTTTTATAAAAGATTTTTATATTAATATTATTTTAAAAAAAAAGATTAAAAAAACTAAAGCTTAGTTAAATAGATTTAATTATAAGCTTAAATTTAAAATACTTAACTTAAATATAATCTTAGTAAAGCTTTAATATACTTATAACTTAATATTTTTTAAATATACTTTCTTTTTTTTTTATTTTAAAAATTTAAAAAGTAAAAAGCTAATAAATAAATATATATTTAAAATTAGGCTAAGTATATTAGCTATATAATAAAAGCTATTAAAAAATATATTTATATTAAGAAAAGATAATAAATTATTATAATATTTAAAAGTAAGGTATTTTAGATCTAAGGCTTTTTAAGCCTTAATTAAAAATACTTATAATATTAAGATTAAAAGTATTAAGCTTTTAGATTATAAGCTTTATATAAGAGCTAATAAATATTAAGTAATCTTTTATTAAACCTTAAAGAGAAAAAGTATTAGACTATTTTAGTAGATTTATTAAGATTTTTAAAAATATAAATTAAAGTATAATAATATTTATTAGCTTTTTATAATTAAAAATAAATATAATAGCTAAACTTATATTATTTTTTTACTAAATAAAACCCTATTAATAATCTTTTAGGTTTATTTATAATTTAAATATTAAGTAAAAAGGTAATATAAGCTTTTAATTTATAAGATTTATTAAAATAATAAAAAAGTAATTATTATAATTTATAGCTAAATATAATTTTAATAATAGGCTAATATAAAAAGGATTAATTTTAAGCTAATCTCTTTATATATTTATAAGTTTAATAATATTATTAAATATATTAAATAAAAAATTATAATTAAATAAATTAAAATAAAAAAAAGAGTATATCTTTTAATAAAGCTATAGCTAAAAATAATTAAAGCTATTATCTTTTTTTATAATATAAGCCTTTTTATATAAAATAAATTTATTTTATTTATATATAAGCTTAAAGATTAATATAAAAAGAATATTTTAATATAAATCTAAAATAGCTTTATAGATCTTAGGCTAAGTTAAAAGGGTATTTATATATATAGCTATAAGGTATATTATTTAAAAAGAGATTATAAAGTAATTAAATATTAAAGGTACTTTAAAATAAAGCTTAAAGTAAATATAAGCTATTTTATAAGCTATATAGCCTTAAATATATTCTAAGTTTAAAACCTTAAAATAAAATAAATTTATATTATTTAAAATATTAAGTTTAATAAAACCTTTTTTTATAACTTTTATATTAATTATAATCTTAAGCTAATAATTTTTAAAGATAATAAAAATAAAAAAAAAAACTTAAAAAAGATTTTTATAATAAAGATTAATTTTAATATTATATACCTTTTTAAAATAAAGCTTTAAAACTTTAATTTAAAATCTTTATATTAATTATAAAAGTAATAAACTTAAGTAAATATATTTAGCTATTTAAAGATATTTAAATAAAAGATTAAAAGTAAAAAAAAGTTATTTTTAAAGTAAGATTTAAAGCTAAAGGTATTTTAAATAATCTTAAAGTCTAATAATATTAAAATAAAAATATAAAAATAATAATATTAGATTTTTTTATATTTATATTAAATTTTATATTTATAATAAAAGCTAATATAAAGGTATTTTTATTAATATTATAATCTAAGGTTTAGAATATAAAGTTAAAAGACCTAGCCTAAACCTAATCTTAGACTTAAAGTAAAAATATAATAGCCTTAATTATTAAAGAACTTAAAATAATAACCTTTTATAATTACTAATATCTTAATTATTTAACCTTTAAAAATCTAAAAAAATATAAAACTTTTTTTAATATATTATAAAGTATAGCTAACTTTAAATAAGTTATTTATAAAAAAGTATTAGCTAAAAACTAAACCTTAACCTTTAAAGACCTTTTAAGGCTATTAAATAATTAAAAAGAGCTTTAATAATACCTTTATTAAAATTAATATAAAAAGGCTATAAATAAAAAATATATTACTTTTAAAAATAATAAAATATAAAAGGTTATTAATTATAATAAAGTATATATAAAGCTAATCCTAACCTATTAAGTCTTTAATTATAAATAAAATAAAAATAATAATTTTAAATATTTTAAAGCTTAACTTATAATTTAAAAAAACCTTTAAAACTTAGCTATAATTAATAATATATATAAATTAATCTTTATAATAAAATTATTTAAAGTATTACTTATAATTATAGCTAATTATAATCTTAAACTTAAAAACTTTAATATAAAAAATATATTTTTAAATATATAATATAATAATAAAACTAAACTAATAATTTATAATATATTAAAAAAATATAAAAAGTAATATAAAGTCTTTTAATTATTAAAAGTATTATATAGGCTTTAAGATTTATTAAGATTATAGTTTAAGGAATTTTTTTATACTTTTTATAAGCTTAGCTTAATATTAAGTAATAAAGAACTATATTTTTTTTATATAAAAGATTAAAGCTTATTTATAGTTTTTTATATTAATAATATTATTATTATATATTATAAAAAGAATTAGGCTATATATAATTATATAATTTAAATACTTTTAAAAAAATATAAAATATATAATAAAAGTAATATAAAGTATTTTCTAAAGATTTAGATTATTAGAAAAAGAGAAAATTATTAAATATTCTTATCTTTAAAGACTTATATTATATAATAGCTTAATTTAAATATATTAATAAAAAGAAATATCCTTTTATATTACTATTAGCTATTAATCTTTAAAAATATAAAGGTAAGGCTATAAAAGCCTTAACTAAGCTTTATTAAAAAAAATAAGGTTAATATTATATATAATAGTTATAATAAGGCCTAATATTTTATATATAGTCTTCTTTTTATTAAGATTTTTAATAAACTTAAAAAATAATTATTATTAGGCTATAAATTAAGTCTTATTTTATTTATATAATAAGTAAAGGTTTTATATTTTTTATAAAGGTTAATTAAAAGAAATATAAATATTAGCTATATTAAGTAATACTTTTTTTACTAATAATAAAAAAACTAAATATTTATTATAAAAATATATTATTATTTTATTTAATAAATTAATTTTATAAAATATAATTTAATAAAAGATTATTATTATTTTAAATATAAAAATAAAGCTTTTAACTTTAAATTAGATTATAAAAGAAATATATATAATAATATAATTATTTTAAAAGATAAAGTTTAACTTAAGAAAGAAGTTTAAAATAGATTATAATAACCTTTAAATAATAAAAATTAATATTAAACTTAAATATATTTATATTTAAAGGATATAAACTTAGTAAAGTTATTAAAAAGATAGATTTAATTTTAAATTTATACCTTTAAAGAATATATTAGCTAATAAATTAATAAAAGCTTTATTATATTAGTAATTTAAAAATCTTTAAATACTTTTAAAGATAAAGGATATATTAAGTAAAACTATTAAGGTTAAAGCTTAAGAATAAAGAATTAAATAAAATTAAAATTTAAACTAAAATAAACTTAATATATTATATAAAAAGAAAGTATAAATTTAAATAAAGAAAATAAAGAAATTAAGGCTATTAGCTTATAGCTTAAAGAGCTTTCTTTTACTTTTTTAAAAATACTAAATAAAAATAATACCTTTTAATAGTAACTTTTATTAAAATGCTAAAAAAAGTATACTTTAAAAGGGAAGTAAGAAAGTAATATTATATTTTATTTTTTTATATTTTTTTAAAGTATTTAGATTTAAGCTAACTAAGAAATTAAAATTAATTAAAATATAATTATAATTAAAAATATTAAAAATAAAAATAATAATTAAAAAGAGCTTATTAAGAAGTTCTAAATAGCTAAAGCCTTAAATATATTTATAGTTAAGAACTTTAAATTTAAAGGATTATTTATATTAGTAAAATATAATATTATAAACCTAAAATAAATAAAAATAAACTTATATATTACTATAAATATCTTTAAGGTACTTTATATAGCGCTTAAAGTGTTAGTTAAAGACTTTATAGTATAATAGGTTTATATAATTTTTAGCTATAAAAGAAAGAAAATACCTAATATATAGATATAATAGTAGGTTACTTAGATTTTAATGCCTTATAAGGGCCTTTTAATTAGTAAACTACTAATTCTTTTAGCAGTCCTTAGTAGTAATAGTAGTATTAGTAATAGCCTTTATAGCTATATTAGTAGTAGCCTTTATAGTAGTATTAGTAATAGCTTTTATAATAATATTAGTAATAGCCTTAGTAATAGTAGCTATATTATATAGATAACTATATTAAGGGTAAGAGGGACCTATACTATTACTACTATTACTATTACTACCTAATATAGTACCTATAGCGCTAGATCTAGCTATACTATTAGTAGGACTAGCTAAAGACTTATTTTTTAAAGGGCGCCTATACTTTAATTTTATTATAGAACTTATAATAGTATTAGCTAAAAACTTTTATAAATAACTATACTTTACCTTTAGTAATATCTTATTTTTAAAAATAAAGGAAGTAAAAGTAGTATATTTATAACCTTAGAATAAACTAGTAAAGGAACTTTATTTTTTAAACTAAAGATTAAGGATAAAATTATAAATATAAAATACTTTAAAAAATATAAAAAAAAGAAAAATTATAACTAAAGATAAAATAAACTTATTATTAAAGGATTTAAATACTTTAAAAGATAATACCTTATATAGAAATATAAAAGCGCTAATAGCTTAAAAAAGTAAAAGTAAATTTATATAAGCTAAGCTTATAAAAAGGAATTAATCTATATTTAAAATATAAAGGTTTATTTAATATTAGTAAAAAGGTATTTAAAAAAGGATAAAATAAAACCTATTATAAAAGGCAGTAAATAGCTAATTCTTTTAATTCTTTAGATTATTAAGAAACTTATTAGAAAATATAATAAAGGTAGATTTTTATACTTAGATTAAAGATTATAAAATATAATAAATAAACTATAAAAATAAGTAGCTATATTAATTAATATTTAATTCTAATAATAAAGATTACTATAGATTAAAAGGTAAAAGCCTATATATTTTAATATACCTAGATTTTTTTTTTAAAAATAAAAATAATAAAAATAAATATATAAAAATAAAAATAAAAAAAAAAGCTTAAGTAAATAAATATATAAGATTAAGAGATAATTTTAGATTAAGCCTATACTTTAAAAATAAAAAAAAGGTAAAATATTATTAAAAGGTATATTCCTTTTATATTTAATAAAAATTAAAATATAATTATATATTAAAGGTATTAAAGTTAATAGTATTATTAGCTTTATAAAGCTAAAAATAAATAATTTAAAGGTAATAAATATTATAAAGGTATCTTAAACCTTAATAGTATTAAATTTAATATAAAAGAATATTAAATATAAATAAAAAGTATAAATACTCTTATTATTTAAAAGGTATATTATAAGGGATACCTTTACTATTAAATTTAAAGTAATAGGCTATATCTTAAGGCTAAGGCTAAGATTATAGAATCTAAGGGTTAGAATAATAATAACCTAGTCCTAAGAGATAATTAGAAAGCCTTAGGTACTAACTACTAGATAATAGCGGTTAGCCTTCCTAAGCCTTTATAATAGCTTTAATCTATATATAATAAGACTTTATTTACTATATTTAATGCCTATTAGTGCCGTGACTGTTCATTAGGGAGTATAACTAAGGGTATCTTTAAGGGCAATTAGGACTTATACTATTATTACTATCTTTTATATATATTAGGTAGGATTTACTTTAGATTTAAGTAAAGCTTAGATTAGGTTTATTACTACTTTCTAGGTTTTATTATTAGTAGGTTTTATAGCCTTAGCTATAGATCTACCTTATAGTAGTCTTAATATAATCCTATTACTTTATTAGTCTATTTATTACCTTATAGTACTTAATCTTTCTAAGGGTATAGAACTACTTAGCTAGCTTAGCTCTAATATAGTTATTATAAAAAGCTATTATAACCTCTTTTACTATAATTAGGCGGATACTTAATCTTACTTTTACCTTTATTATATTAATATAGTTTATAATAAAGTACTATAATATCTTTAATATATTTCTATAGTTATATACTATACTATTTACTTTTAATACCTTATATTAAAAGAGAAAGGCCTTAAGGCTAATTTAGCTTATTTATAGTTATATAAGTAAAGAGCTTTTATACTTATAAAAGAAGGTATAGACCTTTAATGCTTTTATTATAATAGAATAAATACTTTAAATATTATTAGCCTTATAGTTATATTATCTATAGGTTATATATATTAGCTTTCTTTACTTTACTTATTTATACCTTTAGTTATTTAAAAGGATCCTTTTAATGTTTAGGTCTTTTAGATTCTAGATATATATAGTATATATTTAGTCTTATTTTAGCGCCCTTTAAGGGCCCTTTTTTTTATATTATAGCTATTACTTTAAAGTACTTGATTTATATATATCCTTTAATTAAGCCCTTTTTAAGTTACTTTTTAAACCTTATAACCTTATAATTAAAATTAAGATATAGGTCTAAGGAAGGTATAGCTACCTTAACCTTAATACTTTAAACTAATATAGCCTTATATACCCTTATAATAACTTATAAGTACTAAGTTTATTCCTAGCCTAAGGCTATTATAGCCCCTTTAGGCTTACTATCCCTTTTAATTATTATATAATATATCTTTATATTATAAGTAATTATATTATAAACTACTTTTATATATATTTCCTTAGCCTAGTTTATTTTATAGCCTTAGGTTAATATTATAATAAGGCTAAGTATATATTAAAGCTGCCTAGCCTTTGCCTTTATTACCTATAAATACTTAGTCTAGGCTAGCTTTCTATTTAGGTAAACCCTAAGAAATCTTATAAACTTAATTAGTAAGACCTTATTTAGCCTTAGCTAGACTATTTATAAGTTTATTATATATACTTTAGTAAAGTATATTAGCTTACTTTTCTAAGGTTTAAACTAGGAGCTTATTTAATTTAATTACTTTAAGTATATCTTTTAAGCCTTTTTAAGCTATTCTTATATTTACTATATATTTGCCTTATATACTAAAAGGTTTATATTATCTAAGTATTTAATAACTATAAGGCTAAGCCTATCTTTTAAGGCTTTATAAAGTAGTATAATATATAAGAGAAAAAGTATTAGTAATAGTAGTAACCTTTAGAGGACCTTAGAGTATATATTAAAAAGGTCTAACTTCTTACCTTTAAATTAAAGGTATATTATTTATTTATTTATTTATTAAAATACTCTAGCTAGCTCCCTAAGCCCTAATATATCTATAGTATATTATTATAATAAAACCTTTAAAAGAATAAACTACTATATATATATCCTAGCTATATTACTATCTTAGGTTTATATTAGCCCCTTTATAATATTATCTTTTTAAGTTTATAAAATAGGTTCTTTATATATCTTACCTTTTTATTCTAGCCTTAAGGAAAAGGGATATATATACCTTTTATCTAATATATATCCTTTATAAAGATAGCCTATAGCTACCCTTTTTTTATTATCTTTTACTATTATATAAAAGATAGTTAAAGTATAGCCTATTTAATTATAGTTTATTAACTAATACTCTTTATATAATACTCTTTAAGTTAATACTAATATACCTTTAGGCTTATTATTAGCCTTTTAACTATAAAGCCTTTATATTAGGAGTCTAATCTAAGTATATAACTTATAGCCTAAACTATAATTACCTTTTAGTATCTCTTTTATAAGCTTTCTTAAGTAGTTATTCTTTACACTTTAATCTTAATATAGGCCTAATATTAAATTATAATATTAATAATAGTATTATTATTAATAATAATATATTTTCCTTTATTATAGTAAATTATTATAGTTTATAAAGGTAATACTCTTATACCTTATTTTATACCTTTTATATAATAAAATAGGATTAGCTTAGGCTAAATATATTCCTTTATATAGACTATATTTTATCTAAACCCCTTACTTTATAATAATTAAGCACTTCTTTTCTTTATTCTAATAAGCATTAGCCTTATATTAGCTATATATTACTTATATTATATAATACTTAATAATATAACCTATTTTATAATATTAGTAATATTAGTAAAGCTAGGCTACCTTAAAGTAAGGCTTAATAATATAAACTTATAAGTTTAGTATTAGGCTTTTTTTATAAAGTTTATTTATATTCTTTACTTCTTTAATCCTTAGGATTAAGATAATCTTATATATATCTTTATATTAAGGCTATCTTATAGCTACTTTAATAGCTAAGATATTATTTTTCTTAACTACTTTCTTAATAATCTTTACCTTATTTTTACTAATAATATTATAAATATTAATATCTTTAATAATAACTTATTATACTCTCTAATATATAACTATATTAGGCCTAAAGGTAGCCCTAACCTATATCCTTTTTATAAATATTTTCTTAATACTTTTTTTAAATATAATAATAATATTCTTACTTTATAGCTAGTATATAGCTACTATAGCTAGGCTCTTTAGCGCTTAGTTAACTGCCTTTTTAATCTATATTAATAAATATTAGTAGAATTCTTTATATATAATTAAGCCTTTAATTAAGACCTTTTACTTAAGGTAAGCAAGTACTTATTTAGCTATTTTAAGGATAATATAGTTATAGGCTATACTAATAGCTATAATAGCTACTTAGCTTTATACCTTTAGCTATATCCCTTTCTTTTATATTTACTTAATTACTTAATAGATTATATTTTAGATAAATATATTATTAGTAGTATAGGCTTATATTATTACCCTATTAACTAAGGTATATATAATTATCTATATCTTAATAATAGGGAAGTTCTTTAGAATTACTTTAAAAAACTTAAAAAATACTTCCTTCTTAATATCTATAAATTCTTATATAGCTTATACCTTTAGTTTATTTATAGCCTAGCCTTATAGCTTAGGCTAGTCTTATAGTAATAGTTAGCTAGCCTTAATAAGTGTAAGTATATAATCCTTTAGGATTATATAAACACTCCTTTATATCTCTATAACTAGCTACCCTATACATATATATCCTATATAGCTAGAAAGAGTAAAATTTAGAGATTATTATAATATATTTATACCCTTATAAAACTATAATATTAGAAGGAGTTATTTATATTTTACTTTTTACTTATATAACCCTAACCCTAGTTAAGGGTATAAAGATATATATATACCCTCCAAACTTCTAAAAAGGGTATAGCGTAGCTATAGGGCTCTAGAGTAACTAGTGTAGGGCTAGGCTAAGGTACTAGGCTAAGGTACTAGAGAAGTCCGGAGCTAGTCCTAGGCTAGCTCCGGGCTAGGACCCCTAGTCCTATACCTTCCTAGAGAAAACGTGGGAGCTGCGGATATAACTAGTAAAAGGTAGACTTTCTATATATTTACTATAGGGATATTACTTAGCCCTAATATTTAATAAAGAGGTATAGTTTTAGGTATAAGAACCCCTTTCTACCCCTTTTAGGATCTCTTTCCTTTTTAACTCCTTTATTTTATTTTTTTAATTACTATAAAAGATATACTATTAGAATCCTCTTTATAAAACCTTTTTACTAATATTATCTACTTAGTAATATCTTTTTATTTAATTTATTTATTCCTCTTTATAGCTATTTATTATAAGACTATAATACTCCTTAATATCTTCTCTTATAATAACCTAATTATAATAAGAGTTATATTACTATATAGCCCTTATTCTTAGCTTTTTAATAATACTACTTTTATCTATATATAACCTCTATTACTAAAGATATTGCTAGTTAAAGTCTTAGAGCTATATAACTTTTATAGGTTATAAGCCTATATAGATATATAGATTAACCTTTTACTATACTACTATAGAAATATAATGTATAAATATAATATATAAATATAAATATAATATAAGAATATATATAAATATAATATATAAATATAAATATAATATAAGGATATATATAAATATAATATATAAATATAAATATAATATAAGGATATATATAAATATACTATATAAATATAAATATAATATAAGAATATATATAAATATAATATATAAATATAATTAACCTTATAAATAAAAAGTTATATATATAAAAACCTATATCTTCTTTTAATAAGAAAATAAAAAGTTCTTTATATTATATAAAATAATCTTATAAAAATAGCTTCTAAGGATATTCTTCCTAAGTTAGAAGATAGTAGTAACTACCTTATATAGGCTCTTTATATAGAAAGTTATATAAAAAAAGAAAATCTTAGTAGTCCCTTAGAAAAAGAAATAGACCCTAAGAATAAGAAAACCTTAGGCATTATTAGAATATATTTAGAGGATAGTTCTCTTATATAGACTAAAAATATATAAAATGCTAAACTGCTTTAAGAAGCTTTAAAAGAGCTTTATAATATAGAAGGTTTTACTTCTAACTTTCTTCTAATTTAAGACCTATTTAATACTTTCTTAGATAAGTCTTTAAATATAGAAAGCTATTTTAATAAGATAAAAATGTTATATATAGAATTAGATTCTAAGGAAATCTATATTCCTAAGATAGTTATTATTACCTAGGTTTTAAATAACCTAGATAATAATTATATAAATTTTATTAGCTTTATTACACAGAGCCTATAAAATAACCTAAAAAGCTATACTTTATAAGAACTTATAGCAGCCCTATTAGATAAATCTAGAAGGTTCGAATCTAATAAAGATACCCTATATAATAGTATAGGGTATAAGGGTAAAAAACCCTAGAAAAAGATAAAAAAGGCTAATAACTATAATTATTATAAGTTAAAAGGCTACTAGGATAAAGACTGCTATTTTTTATACCCTAATAAGGCTCTAAAAAGCTTTATTTAGAAGTCTAAGCCTAATAAGGTTATAAAGACTTATAAAAAGAAAGAAGAAAAAGAAAAAGAAAAGGATAAAATAACTATAGTTATATAAAGTCCTACCTTTTCTAAATCTAGTAAAATAGATTCTAACGAAAAAACCACTAATAAGCCTTATAGAGATACCCCTAATGATCCTATAGATTATAAAGACCTTATGGTAAAAATCCCTTATAATTATATTATAAAAGAAATAAAAAATAATAATAATATAGGAACTATAAAAAACCCTACTTTTTTATACCTATATAATAAGATTATATTCTTTATTTATAATATAGGTGCTATAAAGTATATAGTAGCTAATAAAGACCTCCTTATTAACTATAGAAAAATATAGAAAAAGGTATATTAGGGAAATACTTCTTCTATTTTAGTAGAAGGTTATAGAGATCTTATATTTAGATTCTATAAAAGTTCTAATTTTTATATATTAAAAGATTATTATTATATACTTAAACTAGGAGTTAATATTCTAAGTTATTCTTTCTTTAAAAATAATATAGAATGCTATATAAAAAATAATAAAGTCTTCCTTACTAAGGATAAAAAGACTATAGTTATAGGGAAAGAAAAAGAAGGTCTATATTATATACCTATTATTCCTATAGAAAATACAGATAAACCTATAAAGCTATTATAATTAGATAATAAAAGCTATATAAACCTATAGCTATAGTACCTATAGTTAGGATATATGAACTATATTTCTTTTATAAAATATATAAAGAAATCCTTTATAGATAATTCTAAATATAAAATAGATAAAAAGGATATAAAGAAAATAAAGAATTATGAATTTTATATAAAAGTAAAATTAACAAATAAGGTTAATAAAAGTCCTAGTTAAAAGACCTATAGCTATCTAAAAAAGGTTTATTTTAATACCTAAGGACCTATATTTATACCTATATATAATAACTATAATAGCTATATAGTCTTTATAGATAAAGCTACAAAATACCTATATATATACCTTATTAGAAATAAAAAGGA
>NQYQ01000011.1:790369-866018 GCA_003055925.1 Escovopsis sp. Ae720 | reverse complement strand
AGTAATAGGCCTAAGGTATATTTATATAGAACTAAATAATTAAGATTAATAATCCTTTTCTTAGAATTAAAAGAGTCTAATAGCCTTTTAAATAAGGCTAGATAAATAAATAAAGAAAACTAGTACTAGTATATAAGTAAGATAAAGGAGGTTTTTAGCTTATAATAGGTTTCCTTTTTTAATATTAGAGTAAAAGTATTAGGCTATAAGGACTAGTAATTAGAGTAATATAAATAAATAAATTATATTTTCTTTTCTTTTTATTAACCTAATTTATCCTTTTACTTTTTAGCCTTATATTAGCTTTATAATTAATTAACTTATTTAATTTAAGCTTACTTTTATAATATCTTATACTTTATATATATATAATATATATAAAAAAAGTCTAGCTTTTTTCTATTAATTAAACCAACTAAAAAAGGCTTTATAAAGCTTTTTAGACCTTTAAAAATATTATTATATATTATATAATAAATATTTTACTTTAGCTTTATATTAGCTTTATTATTTAATACTTTATAGCCTATACTTTATAATATTAAGGTTAAAGCCTTTACCTTTCTAGCTATATTTAATATTATTACTAAGGGCTTTTTTATAATATATTAATACTTTATATTTATTATATCTTTATTTTATTTAGTAGCTTAATTATAATCTATTAAGTAAAATAACTTTATTAATATTACCTTATATCTTAAGCTAGCTATAATTCCTTATAATACTAGCTCTTTATTTATAGTTATATTAGATTTATCTAAGACCTATAAGATACTAAGGTAGTCTACCTAGACTAATAGGTTATTATTTAGCTTTATATTAGTATCTTAATTAACTAACTTAATTTAAGGTTACTTTAATAATCTCTTATATCTTATATATATTTTATATATATTAAAATGCTTAATTTCTTTTATATTAATTAGGCTAATTATAAAAAGTTTTTAAAAGCTTATTAGCCTTTTAAAAGTAATAGTATTATATATTATATAATAAGTATTCTTATTTTAGCTTTATATTATTTTATTAATTAATACTTTATAACTTTTTTTATAATATTAAAATTAAGGCCTTTACTTTTTAGGCTATTTTTATTATTATTATTAGAGGCTTTTTAATTTTATATTAGTATTTTGAATTTATTTTAAATTTACTTTTTTATTAATTTAAGTATAGCTAATTAATCTAAATAATCTTATAAATAATATTTTATATTTTAAGCTAATTAGAATGTTTTATAATATTAGGAGGTTATTATTTAAAATTATATTAAATTTATTTAAAACTTATAAAATATTATAATAATTTATTTAAAGTAACAAGCTATTAATTAACCTTTAGAATATTAATAATACTATACTTTAAATTATAAATATACTTTTTATTTATATTATTATATTATTTTAAAAGGTAATTATAAATATAAATAAAGCTTATTTAAAAAATAAAAAAGGCTATATACCTTTTTTAATTTTTATTACCTTACCTTTATAAGCTTAAAAAGGTTTTAAAATTAAAAGCCCTTTTTTAATATTATATTTATTATAGCCTTTTATTACTTTAATAATAAAAAGAAATTTCTTTATTATTAGAGTAATAATAAATAATAAATAGCTAGCTATAAAAGTAACTTTATAATTTAAAAGGAATTAAAAAAAGAAATAAAAAGTAAATAGCTAAATATATTTTATATTTAAAATAAAATTAAAGTTATAAATTTAATTAAATATATAGTTTTTAGTTTTTTTAATAATTAGTAATATAAGGTTATTATTCTTACTTTAATTTACTTTTATAATAATCTTAATTTTAGCCTAGTCTTTATATTGCCTTATAATATTTTATTTATTATATATTTTTTCTTTTAATAGTAAATTTATAAATTAAGGATTATTACTTTATAGTTTTATATTTAATAGTTTATATTTTCTTTTAATATAAGCACCTAAAAGCTAGACTAAAGAAAGTAATTTAATTTTTAAAAAATAACTATAAAAAAATAAAACTCTTTATATCTTATAATTCTTACTTTATATTATATTTATAATATTTAATTATTAAAATTATTTTTATTTATAATACACTAAATAGTAAAACTATCTTACTATAAGGCTATAATTATAGTTTCTAAGGATATTAGAAATCTTTATTATAATTATACTTTTATAAATATATTTATTCTTTAATTTTATATTTTAAGCTTAGTTAATTTAAATAGGTTTTTAATATATTAGTTTAATATAGTTTTAACTAATAAAAATAGTATATTCTTAGGCAAGATTTAAGTATATTTTAGGCTTTTATTTATAAATAGTTAAGTATATTAATAGATTTATTTATACCTTACTAAATTAATATTCTAATATTCTTATTAATAGTATTAAAGTTTATATTAAATAGCCTAACTAGGTTAAACCTTTTAATCTTTTTTAAAGAAAAGTAAGGTTTAGTCCTAGATTTTAATAATAATATAATAAGTATATAATAAAATATATTAATTAATAGTTTCAGTTTAAGGGCTAGTATAGAATAATTATAAGGCTATTCTAATAGGCTAAGACCCTAATAATATATTAGTTTATTTAGCTAATACCTTAAGTAAGGCTAAAAAGCGCCCTTAATATCTATTAAAAACTACCTAACTTTACTTAAGTAAGGTCTAGGTAAGGTAAAACTTCACTTAATTTATAAGGGCTATTATAGTAAGTAATTTAGCTCTTAATTAGCCTAATCTTTAATTAAATATCCTAGCCTTTCTCTCCTTAACTACTTAATATTTAATATTAATAAAGAAAAGAGTTAAGTAATTAGGTTTTTTCTATTAATAGTTTTAGTAAGTATATAATATAATTATTAGTTTAATATAGTCTATTAGGTATTATTAAGCTATATTATTTATAAAAATTATTATATAATAGGCTTATTCTCTTTATTAATATTTTCTATTATAATTTTTCCCTTTAAATTATTAGCTTAATCTTTAATATATTAGGCTTATTATTAATAATTCCTTAAGGTTTATTTATATTATTATCTTTAAAAAGCTATAGTTATATAGTTTTTAAAATTTTATAAATAATACTTTATATTTTAAAAAGAGTTAGGTTTTTAAAGTTAAATATAAATAATCTAAAAAGGTTATTATTAGATGTAAAGGATAAGTTAAACCTTTATTATTTTAGGTAATATAAGACTTTTTACTAGGCTTAGGGCTTATTAGGTCTATAGGGTAGTTTCTAGGGGGTTAAGTTTAGATTATAGGCATTCCTTTTAAATAAGTAATCTAATTTATATAGCTAAATAAAATTTTAAAATAATTTAATATACTAAGTTAAAAAAAAATTAGACTTATAATAATATTTTTAGTATTCTTAAGCTAAAATAATAAAAGTTATATCTTAATATAGTTATTCCTTTCTTTAAATAAGTATTTTTTACCTTACCTTTAGTATTTCTTAATAATAAAGGCTTCTTCTTTATATACTCTCTATTCTTATTAAAGAATTTTAATTTCTTTTATTAAAAAAAGCTTTTTAACTATAAAGATCTCTTAATAGGCCTTTAAAAGCTTTTTACTTAATAAAAGGTCTATAAATTAGTTAGTTATAGTAATATTATTACTAAATAATATATATTATAATATAGAAAGTATTAAAGTAATAATAATAAGTATAATAAGTTATAAAGGTATAATTATAATATTTTAAAGTAAAGAGATTAGCTCTTTTTTATTTACTTAAGTAATGCCTTATTTATATATATAATAAAGATCTAGGTAAGATCCTAATCTAATAGTTTTAAGAGAAATTACTAGGATTTTCGTTAGTAAAAATCTTAAAGAAATCCTATAATTTCCTCTAGAGGAAATCTCTAAGAAATCTCCTATAGGGGGCGTTATATATCAAAGTGCTATTAATTTTTAAATGTAGGTTACCTTTTTTATTCCTCTTTGATTATTAGTACAAAATAAATAAAAAGAAGCTAGGGATAAAAATTAGAATATATATAAGGGTATAGGTTTAAGTAGGTCTATATTTACTAATTAGGGTATAGGACTATAGCCTTAATTTAACTATAGCTAAAAGAAAAAAAGATAAAGGACTATAGCCTTAATCAACTATAGCTAACAAATAAAGGATTTTAGCCCTAAAAATAAAGGACTATAGCCCTAATTAACTATAACTAATAAATAAGTTAACTATAGCTAAGTATAAAGGACTATAGCCTTAATTAACTATAGCTAATAAATAAAAATTTAAGATCTTCCTTAGAAGTATACTATATATAATATATTATTAGACTATAGCCTAGAAATTATAAAAGGTTCTTTTTTTAAAGCCTATAAGAGAATTCCTTAGTATCTTTAAATAAACTTATCTTAGCTATCTAATAGAAAGATAGCTAATACCCCTATCTTAATACTATTTAAAAGATTAGTAAGAGTATATTAATTAAAAGAGAAGACTAGGTCTACTCTAGGCCTCTTACTAGCTACTAAAATATAGGGCTGTGCTAGCTGTGTATAGAAGGCGGATAATACTTTATCCGCCGTGGCCACCTAACAGTACCTCCTAACAGTGGTTGTATTATAAGCTCGGCTGCCCTTCAAGCTTCGTGAATGGCTTCCTTGTCTTACATTTGTTTTCTCTTATCCAGATGCCTTCGCCTAAGCAACGAAAAGTCGCCATTGTAGGCAGTCGCTCCGTCGGTGTGTTATATACCCACATAGCTCGATATAATAACAAGAATCTAACAAGCTTAGGCAAATCTTCACTTGCAGTCCAACTCGTTGAAGGCCTCTTCGTAGATAGTTACTACCCTACTATTGAAAACACCTTCAGCAAGATTATCCAATACAAAGGGCAGGATTTCGCTACAGAAATCGTTGATACAGCTGGTCAGGTTTGTATACGCCCTGCGCGACGTTATATCTTACAAGAAACTAACCGCTTAGATAGGATGAATACAGTATCCTGAATTCGAAGCACTTTATCGGAATACACGGCTATATGCTTGTATACTCGGTGTCGTCACTCCCTTCATTCGAGATGATCCAGGTCGTCCGAGAGAAGATTCTTAATCACCTTGGAAGTACTTTCGATGACCTTGCCTTGATAGCCGGGTCGCTAACGATTCTTCTCTGGCTGCAGGGCACCGAGTCCGTCCCTATTGTGATTGTAGGCAACAAGAGCGACCTTCGGCCAGAGCAACGTCAGGTTAGCCCTGAGGAGGGCAAGAAGCTGTCAGAAAAATTTCAATGCGGGTGGACCGAAGCCAGTGCCAGATATAATCAAAATGTCAGCCGCGCATTCGAATTATTAATTGCTCAAATCGAGAAATCACAAAATCCAGGCGAAGCGCCAGCGAAAGGCAATTGTTTAATTATGTAGCCTTTATACTTTTTACTAGTATCTATAATAAATAATTCAATAGTATATAGAATATAAATATAGGATATATTTATAATATTTAAATAAACTTTTTAAAGATAAAAATAATATATATTAATAAATTAATTAATTAAGTAATTAAATTAAAGTGATACTATTTAGATAGTAGTTTTTTACTATTTAGATAATAGATTCCGAGATTCTAGGACTATAATTATTTATATTAGATAACCTTATGTAATTATAGTGCGCCTTATCTCTAGAAAGTCTCTATTTATACTAAAGGCGCATTTGAAGGCGTATTTGAAGGCATATAGCGCATTTAAAAGCGCATTTAGAAGCGCAGTTAAAGGCATTATACAGAGTAAGGGCATAATAGAGTCCTGCGCGGACTTACAGCGTCGTACCTGCTAGTATACTATAGACTTATATAGGGTAGGTACTAGGTATATAGAGATATATAGATCGCACTATATTTATATAAGAAAATAACTTACTATCTAAATAGCAAGAAAATACTATCTAAATAGCATAACTCTTGAAATATATTAGTAAGCTATAGCTTAGGTCCTAATATATCTATTAGAGATTCTATATAGTAGAACCTTTATAAGGGATGAAATTTTATACTTTATATATTATTACTTTACTAACTTAGATTTATATTATCCTTTAGCTAAATCTATTTTCTTTCCTTTAATTAAATAGCTTTTTATAAGGCTATATTACTGTTTTAGTTCTAAGGGTAAATTTATAATCTCTCCTTTTATCTTACTTTTACTAAGGCTTTTATTTCTTTATGTAATATAATCTTAGCTTTTATCTTTTCTATATACTATTAAGGGTCATTAAGGGTTATAAACTAGGTTATAGTTCTATTTAATTATAATTAGCTACTTAGTCTAACCCTTTTTAGCTAGTTTATAAGCTAGAGCTAAGGTATAGGTACTATAGTCCTTTTATTTTATTATATTAGAAAAAGTATTAGCTTTATAGCTATATAATACCTATAGCCTAGACTATATCTATCTTTTGTCTTTTTCGCTAATTTTTAGGCCTTTTTTAAAAAGGTCTTTTAAATGAATAATTCAAGTTTATTATATTTTATTTTAGCTATAAGCTAGCTAGAAATTAAAAAGCTACTATTATAATTAATTTAGTATTAATTATTATAAACTTTATAATTTATAAAGATATTAGTTTTATATTTTTTAAGTATTACTAGAGGGGCAGTTAAAAAACTCTAAGGGGGTAGTAAGAGCCTGTTTCTAGCCTAGCGGCATATGCCTTATATAGTATACCTAACTTATAAGTGCGATACCTCTTATTACAATGCCTCTCTTTATAATACCTCTCTTAGTATAACAGTACTAGAATAGGGCATAATAATATATATAATAAAGAGTATATTATTAATATTTTATTATTAGATCTTATAACCTTTCTAGCTAGGCTAAAAGGGGTATAAATATCTAAGATATATCTAGGTATATAAATCTATCCCCTATTTAATTATTTATTATATTATAATTAGATATAGTAAATATAAAAGTATATACTATTTTAAATTATAAATACTATAACCTTTTACTTTTATTAGTTTTTATAAATATACTTTTTAAAATAATAATTTAAATAAAATATAAGAAATAAGGTTATTTAAAAATCTTTTGATTATATTACGCTACTTAATTTATAAAGGGCCCTAATACCTTTACTATATATTTTTTATAATAGAACCTTTTAAAGTAAAAACTATTATATCTTATATATTATTTTTTTATTAGCCTAAAATTATATTAGTACCTATACTAGACCTAGCTTTTCTTATTTATTTAAGTAACTTTTTATAAGACCTACCTACTTAATCTAGTTCTAAGGATTAGGCTTATAACCCTTTCTTTTATTTAATAGTTTTTACTAGCTAGGCCTTAGCCTAGCCTTATACTTTTTTTATATTATTAAAAGTTATAAAGTAGGTTATAGTTTTATTTAATTATAATTAGCTAACTATTTTATATTTTTAATAATATATTATTCTACTTAGTATTATTATAATATTATATAGTCCCTTTATTAATCTTAAGAGGTTAAAGCTAGGCTACTAAGTCTAATATTATAGGCTATTTATAGCTAAGACTATATATATTCTTAAGCTTTTTAATTAGTTAACTCTTCTTTTAGCTATTTAGGCCTATACTTTATTATTTATAGTTACTTTAGCTATAGGCTAGCTATAAATTAAAAAGCTAATATTATTATTATTATTATATTTAGTATAATAAACTTATATAAATAATAAAAGTATTACTTTTATACTTTTATTTATACTTTAGCTATTATAAAATAAGCCTAAGATTAGGCTAAGTATAATTTATAATAAAAGTAATATATAAGTTTAAATCTAATCTTTATAACTATAAAGTAAAATATCTCTTTATTAGGATAAATACTAGCTCTATATTAGCTATATAGCTTTTATATTATATAATATTTAATAATATATCTTATTTTATAATATTAAAAGTATTATTATAAATATATAGTTTTAAAATAAAGCTTAATTATATATACTTAATAAAAGTTTAGGATTAAGTTTTAGTTATAAAGGCTATTAGCTTTTCTTATATTTTTAATCTTTAAAATAAAAGATATATATTAAATATTATTATATTAAAGCTATTTTAAAATAGCTTATATAAAAAGAATATTATTTCTTTAATTATTATTTTAATAATCTACTTTTTAATATTAAAGTTTTATATATTAATACTTTTAATAATAACTTATTATACCTTTTAATATATTTTTATATTAGGTTTAAATACTTTCTTTATTTACTTAATTTTTAAAAAAATCTTTTTATATTTTTTTAAAATATAATAATAATATTTTTATTTTATATCTACTTTATAACTATTATAATATTAGCTTTATAGATTATATAATTAATAGTCTTTTAAATATTTTAATTTTATATACTTTAAATATAAATAGTTTTTAATTAGTACCTTTTATTTAAAGTTAGCTAAAACTTACTTTATAATAGCTTTAATTATTTTTCAAGGTAGGCTTATAATAATTATAGCTTATAATTTTAAAGATTTAAATTTTATTTTTATTTAATTATATATTTAATTATACTTTTAATAAATATATCAATAATAGATTAGGCCTAAAGTATAACTTTATAAATAAAGTTATATATTATTAGATATATTTATATAAATATATTCTTTAAAACTAGTTTATATATATAATTAAATATCTTTTTTTATATTTTTTAAATTTTTATATATTTTATTCCTTTAACTTAGCTTAAAAGTAGCCTTATAATATCTTATATTATTATTATTATTATTATTATTATTATTATTATTATATAGAATTCTTATTTATAATTTTTATATTTAATTATATACTTTTTAGCTTATTAATTTATATTAATAAGTTACTAGTATTTATACTTATATTATAGTACTAATATATAATGCTAACCCTAAATGTTTCTTAAAAGTGGGCATACCTGCAGGTAACTGAAGCCATTCACAGATCATACTGTACCATGCAATCGTTAATTGGGTTGCCAAATGATACCTTACTTCGCATATAAGCAGCAGCTATAAGGAAGTCTCTTGCCTTCGGACTTTACAAAGGTCCCAAAGGGCTCCGCTTTTAACAAACATTCAGGGGTCGTATTGTAGATCTATCTTTAGGTTAATTTAATTCTATAGATTCCTATTCTAAGGTTATTTTTTATTTTTATTTATAATATAAGTATAAAGGCATCCTTTTTTATTTTCTTAATTGTTTTTTATAAGTATTATTTAAAATATAATAAATATTATTAAGATAAAAGATTAAAGATTTATACCTTTAAAATAAAAGGAAGCTATAATTAAAATTAATTTTTAAAAAAAACTATAATAATTATTTACTATTATTATATACTTAGAATATATATTAATATTATTTTAAAAGTCTATCTTAATAGAAATAGTTTTTATTAAAATATACTTTAAAATTAAACTATTAATTAAACTATAAAAAAATATTTATTTACTTAATAATTAATTATAAACTATATATTTTAATAAAAAGAATTCTAAAAACTATAAACTAAATTAAAAATATTAAAAACATATTTATAATATTAACTTAAGTATATAATTTAAAGGCTTTTAAGCCTTTAGCTTATAATACTTGTAATCTTTAGTATTAATCTTTAAAATATATAAGTTAAAAGGTATTAAAATAAGCTATTTAAATAGTTCTAGGGATAAAGATTATAATACTAAGGACTTATAAGTATAAAATTTATACTATAGGTAAAGCTTATTAAGTTATTTTTAAAAATAAACTAGAAATACTTTTATAAATAGGTAAAAAGATTTTTAATATTAATATTTAATATTAGTTAAAGTAATCTTATAATAGATATTATTATTAAATTATCTTTACTTATATAAATACTAATTTTTAGTTTATTTCTCTCTTATAAGGAAACCTAAGATTAAGTTAGCTAAAATATTTAGAATATAATTTAAAATATATTTTAATATATATCTTATTATCTTATAATTAAATAATAAAAAAGTACTTTTTATAAAAGTTAAAATTAAAAGAATTACTAATAATAAAACTAGTATTTATTTATTATCTCTTTTATTTTTCTAATAAAACACTTATATTAAAAGGTTAGTAAAAGGAAATTAAGAAAGATTAAAGGTTATAGTAATTAATATAAACCTATTTAAAGAAATATAAATAAATATATATTATATTACTATTTATTTTTATAATTAAATATTAATTTAAAATAAAGATAAAAAATAATTATTATTATATAAAAAAAGTAATTATAAATAAAAAAGATTAATATTTTAGTTTTTTACTTATTAAAAAGCCTAAAGCTAAAGGGATTTTACTTAAAGATATTTGATTATATTTATTTATTTATTTATTTATTTATATTACTTTAATTATTACTCTTAATAGCCTAATACTTTTACTCTAACTTTAAAAGAAAAAACCTATTATAAGCTAAAAACCTTCTTTACCTTACTTATATATTAATATTAATCTTTTTTATTTATTTATTTAGCTTTTTTTATAAGGCTATTAAACTCTTTTAATTTTAAAAAAAAAGATTATTAATTTTAATTATTTAGTTTTATATAAATATATTTTAAGCTTATTATTTAATAATTATATTTATATTATTATTAATATATTACTTAAAATATAGTTTTATTTTAATTATAATTAACTAATATAAATAATATATTAATTTTATTATTTTAAAGCTAGCTTATAGCTATCTTTTTTAGTTTATTTTTATTATTTTTATTACTTTTATTTCTTTTATTTACTTATTTTTATTCTTTTTTTTTATAATTTTAATAGATTTATATTTATACTTACTTATATTTACCCTTAAATCTTATTTATATTTTTTATAATTACTTATTAGCTTTAACTTTATTTTTTATATATAATCCTTTAAGCTTTATATTTTTTTTATTTTTTTTTAATATTTTTATTTTTATTTTTATTATTATTATTATTATTATTATTATTATTATTATTATTATTATTATTATTATTATTATTATTATTATTATTATTATTATTATTATTATTATTATTATTATTATTATTATTATTATTATTATTATTATTATTATTATTATTATTATTATTATTATTATTATTATTATTATTATTATTATTATTATTATTATTATTATTATTATTATTATATTAGCTTTATTATTAATTAATTTATTTAATTAAAGCTTATTTTTATAATTCTTTATACTTTATTTATATTTTATATATATAAAAAAGCTAAGCTTTTTTATATTAACTTAGCTAATTTTAAAAAGCTTTATAAAATCTATTAAGCCTTTAAAGGTAATATTATTATATATTATATAATAAATAATTTTACTTTAGCTTTATATTAGTTTTATTTATTAAGATTTTATAATTTATATTTTATAATATTTTAGGTTAAAGCCTTTTCTTTTTTAGCTTTTTTATTTTTATTATTAAAAGGGCCTTTATAATATATTAATATTTTAAATTTATTATATTTTTATTTTTTTTATTAATTTAATTATAACTTATAAATTAAAATAACCTTATTAATATTACTTTATACTTTAAACTAATTATAATTATTTATAAAACTAGCTTATAATAATATTAGATTTATTTAAGATTTATAAAATCTTAAGATAATTTATTTTAATTAATAAGTTATTAATTAATCTTTATAATATAAATAATATTTTATTTAAAAATATAAATATATTTTATATTTATATTATTATATTATTTTAAAAGATTATTAAAAATATAAAGTAAGTTTATATAAAAAATAAAAAAAAGCTATATATTTTTTTTTATTTTTTATTATTTTAACTTTAAAAGCTTAAAATAAAAAAAAGTTTTAAAATTAAAAGCCTTTTTTTAATATTACCTTTACTTTAGCTTTATATTACTTTAATAAAAAAATAAAGTTTATTTATTATTAAAGTAATAATAAATAATAAATAATTAATTATAAAAGTAATTTTATAATTTAAAAAGAAAAAAATAAAAAAAAAGTAAAAAATAATTAAATATATTTTATATTAAAAATAAAATTAAAACTAAAAGAATATAATTATATATATAATTTTTAGTTTTTTAATAATTAATAATATAAAGTTATTATTTTTACTTTAAATTACTTTAATAATAATTTTAGTTTTAAATTAATTTTTATATTATTTTATATTATTTTATTTATTATAATTATAAAAATTCCTTTATTAACTTAATATTAATTTTATTATTATTTAATATAAATATTATTTTTTAAATTATAATTATTTATAAATTAAGCTTTTTTTTAACCTTTTTTTATATTAAAGTATATAATAAATAAATATTAAAGTATTTTTAAGTTAATATTATAAAAGTATATTAGGCTATTAATTATAAAAACCTTTTTTAAAAAAAATATTTATAATTTATTTTTTTTATATAAAGCTATATAAATATTAAGCTTTTATATTTATATAATTTAATATAAACCTTTAAAGTTTAAATTATAATTATATATAGATTTTATATATTAATAGCTTTTTTTAAAGTACTTTTAAATTATATATATTTAATTTGTATTTTTATTTTATTAATATTATTAAGTATATATTATTATTTTTTTTATTAAGGTTTTTTAAGTTTTATACTTTTATAGCTTTATTTTACTTTTACTTTAAAGCTTATTATATTTCTTTTTTTAAAGTATTTAAATAACTTTAATATACTCTTTTTAAATTTATTTTATGATTAAGTTACTTTTTAGCTAACTTTTAAATCTTATAATTTAATAATTAAAATAAAAGTTTAAAAGAAAATTATAATTATAATTTTATTACTTTATATTAAAGCTATTTAATATATCTTTATAATAATTTAAAAGTAATTTATTTACTTTTTATTAAAGGCTATTATTAATCTTTTAAGTTTATTATTTTTTTTTATAATTATATAAAAAGTATTAGTTTTATAAGTTAATATATTATATATAATTTTAATATAAACCTTTTAAGCTTATATTATTTTATAAACTTATATAAAAATTAAAAATATAAAAAAAGTATATTAAAGCTAGCTTAATTTTATTTTTATAATCTTTATATATTTTTTTAAACTAGCTTTTAATTTTAATATATATTTAAAAATTAAATTAATATACTTAAAGCTATTAATTTATATTAAACCTTTTTTTTATTTACTTTTTAAGCTTAAATAAAGTTAATAAGCTTACTTTTTTTAATTTAAAATATAATTTAACTTTTATTAATTACTTTAAATATTTAGCTTAAATAAATTTAAAGTAATATTAGATTTACTTTATATTTCTTTTATATATAAAAAAGTTAATATTATTAAAGTGATTTATTATTATAAGTCTTATCTTTTTTTTTAATATTTTATATAAAGAAATAATATAAAAAAAAAGTTAAAAATAATAAAAAGCTTTATAATACCTTTAAGTAAATATTAAATAACTAAAACCTTTTACTTTTAAATTAAAGCTAAGCTATCTTTACCTTAAAAAACCTTTAAATCTATTATATAAAGGTTTAGTTTATTTTAAACTTATTTATTATATATATTAGCTATTAATAATTAACTTTATTATATATACTTTTAAAATTAAGTTATAATAATAAGGTAACTATATATTAGTTTTAAGCTATTTTAATAATTCTTTTAATTATTTATATTATTATTTTTATAAACCTTTTTTTATAATTATTTATTTAGCTTTTTAATAATAATTTATTTATTTTTATTATAATTATAAGTTAGTTTTATAATAATTATTTTAATTAATTTTTTAATTATATTAAATAATAAAATTAGTTTTTATATATTAACTTTTCTTTATTATTTTATAAATTTTTAAGCTTTTTAATAATAATAATAATTATAATTTAAAATTATTATAAATAATAGTTGAATTATAAAAAAATATTAATTAATAATATTAATACTTTTACTAATAAGCTTTTATATATTTTAATTATTTTATTAAAAAGCTTATTATCTTTCAAACCCTTTTAAAGTAATAAAGCTTTAATAATTTATTAAACTTTTTTAAAGTTAATAATTAGCTTTATATTAAGCCTAGCTAAAGGCTAATCTAATAATAGATTATAAAAAGAATTAAAAAAAATTCTTTTTATTAATATTTTAGCTTTTTTCTTATAGATTTTTATTAATACTTTTAGCTTACTTTTAATTTTAAATATTATAATTTTTATTTACTTAAATCTCTTTTTAATATAAACTTTTATTTACTTTTTTATCTTTTATTAACTATTAATATAACTTATAACCTTATTAAGATATTATTATTAGCTACTTTTTTTTACTTTAATTATAATATAATTCTAAGCTTATATTACTTTTCTTTTTATTTTTTATATTATTAATATATTTTTATTAAAATATTTTTAAGCTTTTTTTATTCTTTTATTAACTTAATTTACCTTTTATATTTATTAACTTTTTTTTTATTTTTTAGTTTTTATTTTACTTTTATTTTAATATTAATTTTTTAATAATCTTTTAAATTTATTTAATTATTTATTTAATATAAATCTTTACTTTTATTTTATTTTATAAATTTTAATTTTAAAGCTTTATATTAAAATTATAATATAGCTTTTATAATTATTATCTTTTTATTTAATTATTATTATAATAACTTTATTTTTTATTTTTTTTATTTATTACTTTTACTTTTATTTAAATTATTTATTAAATATAATTAAACTTAATAAAATTCTGTTATTTTTAATATTATATTTTTAAATTAATAATACTTAAAATAAATTTAATAATATTATTTTATTAGCTATATTAGATTTAAATTAATTTATTTTTAAATATAATAAATTATAATTTTTATTTTTTTATTATTTTAAATAATTTATTATACTTTTATATTATTTACTTTTTTTATTTTAAATTAAATAATATTAGTTTTAATTTTTTATAAAAATAATTTAAAATTCTAATACTTTTATTTTAATTTTTTATATTAATATTTATTATTTTATATTATAATCTTTTAAATAAATATTATAATTAATAACTTTTTATTTTAAAAACTTTATTTTATATTAATCTTTTTATATTTATATTAATTATATAATAGTTTTATATTTTTTTTTAAAAATATATATTATAATTTATTTATTATTTTATATTAAATAATAATTTCTTTTATTTAAATATATTAGTCTTTTTATATAATTATTAACTTTTATTTTTTATAATATTATAATATTTGAATTAATTTAATTTTAAAAAGCTAATTTATTAAAATTTTAATTTTTTATTATATTTTAATAAAAGATTATAATTATTTTTAATTTTAAAATCTAACTAAAAATAATAGTTAAGTCTTTAAGTATTTTTTATATTAAAGTAAGATATATTTTAAAAATTATTATTTATAAAAAAAAAATAAAAAAAATAAAAGGAAAATCTAAAAAGTTAACTTAAAATCCCCTAGCTTAGCTTAGTTTTTTAAAATTATCTTTTATTTCTTTATTCTAATTATATTACTTTTTATTTATAAAATTACTATAAAAGCTAATTTTAATAGTAATATAAAGATTAATATAATTAATATTAACTTTATAAAATAATAAAATCTTAATAAAATTAATAAAATCTACTATATTTTTATAATATTTTAAATTAAGATTTATAGATATTTAAAATATAAAAAGTGCCCCTTAGATTAATAGATTTATAAGGTATTACTTAAATAATTTTAAAAAAATATATTAAAATTAAGTAAAATTTATATATAAGTTTAATTTTACTTTTAATAATTATAATAAATAATAAATTAATTTATTTATTTTTATATAATTAAAGCTAATAGTTTAAATAATTACTAAAGAAAAGATTATTTTAAAGTTATAATTTAAAAAAGAGTATAAATTATTTATAACTATTTTAGTAATTATTATTAATCTAGATCTAATTTTACTTTTTAATAAAGATAATATTATTATTATTATTATAAATAAATAAAGTTAACTATATAAATTAGCTAAGTTTAATAATATCTTTTTTATAAAGAATTTTTAAATTTTATTTTATATTAAAAGTATAGATTACTTAATTAAGTTAATTAAAAAAGGAATTTCTTTTTATAAACTAATTTATTTATTATCTTTAGCTAAGTTAATTACTTTATAATAATACTTTAATAAAAACCTTATAAATAGATATATATACTCTTTTAAAAGTTTTATAAATATACTAATTTTATTTATATAAAAGAAAAGTAAAAGCTTATAACTTATTATTAATTATTAAAGGTTAAATAAGATTATTATTAAGAATTAATATTTATTATTATTAATTTTAAAATTAATAAATTAAATATAATAATATTAATAGTTTATAAAAATTAATATTAAAAATATATATTATTATATATAACTAAAAGGTAAAGATAAATAAAAAATAGCTTTTTAAATATAATATAATTATTATAAATTAATAATTCTATTAATAGAACTTATAAATACTTTAATAACTTTTTAAAATTATATTTACTTTATATTAAAAAACCTATTTAATATAATATATATTATTTATTTAAATAATATATTAGTTTTTTTTAATAATTTTAAAATATATATAAATTATATATAATAAGTTTTATAAAAATTATAAAAAGCTAAACTTTTTACTTAATTAAAAAAATATTTATTTTTTAAATATAAAGTTATATTTTTAAGATTTATTATTTCTAATAAAGGATTAAAAATAAACCTAAGTTAAATTAAAGTAATTTATAATTAAAAGGAACTAATAATTTATTAGAAAATCTAAGTATTTTTTAGATTTTATAATTTTTATTAAAGGTTTATTATAAAATATATAAATATAATAAAACTATTATATAAACTTTTAAAAAAAATAACTAATAAAAAATAGCTAAGATTAATTACTTTTAAGAATAAAGAAAAGTATATATTTTATAGCTTAATTAATACTTTTTAATATATATCTTTACTTTAATATTATAAACTAAATAAATTAATATAAATTAAAATAAATATATTAAAATTTATATTAATAGCTATTTTATTTTAATTTAATAAAAAAAGGAAATAATATTTAGTTATATTTTAATTATAGGTATTTTATAAGGCTAAATTAAATTATAGAACCTTAGATTAGAAAATATTAATTATAGTAAAAGTATTTAAATATTAAAGGTATTATATTAAAAGTATAAGTAAACTAGTAAAAGTTTTTATAAATTATTAGAATTTATAAAGCTTTATAAAGTAAGTAAAATTAAGTAATTAATAAATATAATAATATATATTTCTTATATTATATAACTTTATTATTAAATATTACCCTAAAAGGTTAAACCTAATAAATAGTCCTTTAAAAAAGCTAGAATATAAAATAAGGATATTATCTAATTTAGAATATTCTATTAAGTTAGTAAATAGATTTTAAAGTATATTTATTTATATAAAAATTATTTATAAAATATATATAACTTTAATATATATCTAAGGTTTATTAATATAAATAAATAATATATTAGGTTATTATTAGATTATTATAAAATAATAAGCTAAAAAAATAATAATAAAGAAGGATTTATATAACCTAATAATTTAAAGTTTATTACTTTAGCTTATTATAAATAGTTAAAATATAGATTTTAAAATAAAGTAAAAAAAGGAATATTTATTAAATATAAATTAAAGTATTTAAAGAGATTTATTATAATTTAAAGAAAAAATTATAATATTAAAGGAAAATTATCTTTAAAATAAATTATTATAATTATATTATAATAACTTATTAGCTAGTTATTTTAAAAAAAGTAAAATAAAAGTACTTTTTATTTAAAAGTTTTATTAAAAAAGAATATATTTTAATATAAAAAATTATATTAAAGACTATTAAATTTATTAATAATAAGTAATTAAGCGCTATAAGCTATTTAAATAGCTTAAGTTATTACTAATTTTTAAAGGTTTTATAAAAGAATTTATTATAAACTTTATTAAAGGTTTATTAAAAGTATACTTTTAAAGAAAGATAGTAAATATTATCTTAGTTATAGTAGATTATTTTATTAAATTTATATTATTTTTTTTATATTTTATATAATTATAATAGTTAAGCTTATAAAGCTTTTTTATAAAAAAATTAAAATTTAATATATTAATAGTTTAAAAAGAATAATAATAAATAAAGGATTATTATTTATAAGTAAATTTTAATTTTCTTTTTATTTTTATTTTAAAATTAAATAATAATTATTAACTATATTTTACTTATAAACTATTAATTAAATAAAAAAAATAAACTAAATTATTAAATAGTATTTATAATCTTTTATAAATAAAAATCTATAAAATTAGCTAAGACTTTTATAAATAATATAATATATATTTAATAAAGTATAAAGTATTATAATAAAAATATCTTTATTTAATATATTATTAAGATATTTATTTAATTTTTATATTAATATTAAGGATAATATTACCCTAGGAAAGGTTCTAAATATAGAATTATATATTAAAAAGCTATTAAAAGTATAAAAAAATTTAAAAAAATATTAGCTTATTATTACTAAAAAATAAGTAAAATATTATAATAAAAATTACTTAAACTAATCTTTTTAAGTTAATAATTTAATAGCTTTATTTATAAAGAATTTTTAATTTATATATAAAATTAAAAAACTTATATTATAATATATTAGGCTACTAAGAATATTATAAAAGGTAAGAAAATAAGTATATTACTTAATATTATTATTATAATATAATATAATATATAATATATTTTATATAAGCCTATTAAAATTATAAAATTAAGAGTATTAGAATATAAGTAATTTACTTTTAATATTACCTTTAAATAAGATAAAAGATTAATAGAAAGTATAATTAATCTAAGATTAAATAGTTTAAAAAAATAAAAGTATTTTCTTATAAAATAAATTAAATAGCTATTAGAATATAATAAATAAGTTTATAAAGAAAATATTTTAATAAAGTAAGTAATTTTTAAATTTTTATAAATAAAAGAAAAAACTAAATATAAAATAAAAAAATTATAAATTATTAAATAATTATAAATAAAATAAACCTAAAAAAATAAAGATTTTAATATATTTTTATAATACTATTAAGTTAATTAAAAAGTTAATAATTATATTATAATAAAATAGCTTTTAAGTAAAAGTTAAAATAGTAATCTTATCTTTATTAAAAAGGCTTTAGCTATAAGAATTTATTAAAATAGCTATTATAAGTTTCTTATAAAAATATAAAATAATGCTTATTTAAGTATTATACTTATTATTTTTAAGGATTAAATAAGAAACTAGGTAATAGGCCTAGGCCTTTAATATAATACTATCCTTAATAAATATTAAAAAAAAAAAGAATATAAAAAACTTATAATATTATAAAAAAAGTTAAAAACTTACTAATAAAAAATCCTAATAATAAATAATAAAATCCTAATATTTTATAAAATAGTTTTACTAGAAAGTTAGTTATATTATAATAAAAAAAGGAAAAAAATATATACTTTTTATAAGTACTTTATATTACTTAGATATTAGGTTAAGCTATAGTAGGTAATTATAAAGGTAAAATTACCTATTAAATTCCTAAGAGCTATATTAATAGCTAAAAAAGTTATTATATTTAAAAAGAATAAGTTAGCTATTATATTTTTATAAAAAGAAAAACTATAAAAACCTTATAAATCTACTCTAAGTTAATATAAAATATATATATATAAAAGGATTTAAAATAAATTATTTTAGTTATTATATAAAAGTATAAGGACTTAGTAAATTAAATATAACTTTTAAATAAAAAAGGTATAAACTTATTAAATTATATATTCTTTTTTTATTAAAATAATAAGTATATTAAGTTATTACTATTAAATAGTAATTAATAAATAAAAGTACCTTTATTATTAAATATTTAAAAGGAATATTAGACTTTAAGTTATAATATAATCCCTATAAGTATTATAAACTAATTATATATACTTACTCCCTTTATATTATAAAAAATATATATAAATAATAAGGATAGAACTAGTATTAGTAAAGGACTAAGGAAAGGGGATAGATTTATAGGTAATATAGGGCTATTATTATTATTATTAAAGAATAAACTAGTAAATAATAAATTAAAAGAATTATTATTTCTTTTAACTAAAACTATTAGTAAGCTAATAAAAGCTATTATTAAAGTAATAGGTAAGATAAATAAAGCTAGGAATATAAAAGTATTATTTATAATAATAATATTATTATTATTTCTTAGCTTAATAAAAGAAAGAGTAATATTACTAAGGGTTAGTATTATATTAGTAAACTAAAAATAATTAATAAAAATATTATAAAATAAAAGTAAATTTTTACTAAAGCTTATTTCTATTAAAAGAGAATTCTTTATATACTAATAAAATATATAAATAAAATATAATTAATAATATTTATTACTAAATGCTAAGATAAAGGTATTACTTAGCTATAAACTAGCTAAAATAAATAAAATAATAAGGAATTTCTTACTATTTATACTAAGGTTAGTAGCTATAATTAATAATTATTATAAAGAGTAGTTTTATAAGATTAAGATATTATAGGTTTTTTATAATAAAATTATAATAAAAAATAATAGTTTTTAAATTAAAGTTATTAATAAAAAAGGATATTAATTAATAATATAAAAATAAATAAATATATATAAAAAAAATATAAATAAGTAATTATATTAATTACTCTAATAATCTATTAATAAAAATAAAATAAAATATATATAATAAAGTATATATTAAGTAAAGCTTTTTATTTACTCTTATTATAAAGGAATTATATTATAGTTAATATACTTAGGAAAGAGAATAGTTATAATACTATATATTAAATAGATATATAGTTATATAAAGCTAAGTTATTTAACCTAGGTATATTTATAGCTTAGGTTGCGCTACTTGAACTTATATAACTAAGCCTTAGTTTTATTATAATATCTATTATAAGGTTACTTGCGAATTAAGTACGATTTAGTGTAGTATAACTTACCTAGTGATTTATATTCCTTAAGGTGTTTTTATAAATAGTATCTTTAGAGATATATAAACCTCCTTAAAAAGGTTAAAGAGCTACTTAAGTTTCTAAGTAGCCTTTATAATAGCTATATATTTAGCCTTTAAAATAAATAAAGCTATAATACTAGCTCTTTTACTTTTTTAAATAATTAATCTATTATAAAGCTTAATAATATAACTATAAATTAATTAGCTAATATCTTTATTACTTATAAAGTTATTATTATAATAGGCCTAAAAGGCTATATCTCTTTTTATAATATACTTAATATCCTATAACTTAATAACCTTTAAATAGGCTAATAGCCTATAAATAGCCTTAAGGTAAGCCTTAGAAAGTAATTAAAAATAATAAGTAAAGAATTAGACTATAAAGGCTATATTAGGCCTAGTTTATATAAAGATATATATAGCTATATTTATTATAGCTTAAAAAAGCTTAGTTTTATTTAAGGTAAGTAATATTAAACCTTAACTAATAAGGCTACTATTAATTAAGCTTAAAATAATAAAGGTTTTAATAGGCTAAGGTTCTTTTAAACTAAACTTTTTAATAGTTTTATTAATAAAGTATTTTTATAAAAGCTAGAGAATACCTTTTTTTATATTTTAGATAATATAAACCCTTAAAAATAAAATAGCTAAGCCTTTATCTTTTATTTTATAGACCTTATTAAAAGCCTTTTAAGCTTATTTATTTAAAATAAATCTAAATAAATAAATAAATTATTATTAATATAAATAATTATAAAAATTTCTATTATATAGTTAAAAAGTATAGCTAAGTTTAATATTAAAGGTTCTAGCCTTAGGGTTAGGGCTAGCTTATTAAGGGCTTATTATTATTTATATAATACCTACTTAAGTCTATAAAAGTTTCTATAAAACTTAATTATATAATCTAAAGGCTTTAGGGTAAGGTTATACTTTTATTATATTAGCTTAATAAAGGGATTTTTATTAGCTTAATAAATAAAAGTATTAAAGGTCTTTAAAAAGTAAATAAATATATTTTCTTTTAGCTACTTATTAAGAGAGGCCTTTATAAAGTTAATTCACTTTATTCCCTAGCCTTTAGCTATAACTAGGGCTAAGATAACCTATTATATAATTAGTATAGCTATAAAGGTAAAGGTTTTAAAATAATCTAGCCCTTCTATTTATTTAAAGCCTCTAGCTATTAGCTAAACTTTATACTTAATTATATAACTAAACTAATCTTTTTTTTATTTAAAAATAAACTTATTTATAATTAATTAATAGCCTTTTAAAAGGCTATCCTATTTATAAAAGATTATATACTTATCTAAAAGCTAAGTAAATTCTATAAAAATAGCCTTTTATTATTAGCTAATATTAAAGGCTTTTATAGCCTTAGCTAAGGTATATAAGTCTTTATTTAAAGTAGCTATTTAATAATTTATAGTTATTAGAATATAGTTAAGGTTATTAAGGTTTATATAATTAGTAAATATAGAGTTAGGTTTATTAGTAATAGATTTATATAACTTTTTATATAATATCTCTTTATTAGAAATAAGGCTTACTATTTCCTTAGTATTCAAGTTACTAATTATAATAAGGCTTTATATTAGGGCTAGATTAGGGGTATTTATTAGGGCTAATAACTTTTCCTTTAAGCTATACTTTAAGCGTTCTTAGCCTATAATTAGCTTACTACGCCTAAAAAACTAGGTTTTAAATAAATATATATAGCTAATATAAATAACTAAGCTATTCTTAGGTAAGTAAACTAAGTAAGAATTAGTACTAATAACTAATCTAAACTAGCCTAATTTAATATAAAGGGCTAATTTATAGCCTTAGACTTACTTTTCTTTAAATATAAGGGTCTTATAATAAGCCCTTAAGACCTTAAAAATTAATAAATTAGGCTTATAGATTTTATTTAGTTTAATAATATTAATATAAAGCTTCTCTTAAACTATAATATCTTAGTTAATTATAACTATAATATTTACTAGCTAGATTATATTTATAATAATATAATTCTATAGCCTATAAAGTAACTATAACCTTATTATAATTACCTTAAGCTTATCTAAGATAACCTATATAAATCTTTTAGCTAGATTATTTTACTTATAAGTATAAAATATATTAATAAAAAAGGCTATACCTTTTTTCTTTAGCTAGTTTTATAAGGTAAATATAACTTTCTTATCTTTATTATAATAAAATCTTTTAAAATAATAGTTATATTTAAGCTTTAAGGCTTTAAAGTACCTTTAGACTATATATTAAATATAAGCCTACTTTTATTAGCTAATAAAAGAATCTACTTATAATAAGTTTTTTTATTTACTAATAAAGGCCTAAAAGACTTTTTATTATAAAGTATTAGCTTAATAGTAAATATATCTTTTTTAATAATATTAAAGGCCTTTAAAAGGCTAATAATAGGGTTTATAACTAATTACCTTATAGCTTTACCTTTAATATAAGGTAAATATATAAAATCTTTATCTTTAATACTTTAAAAATTAAATATATTTAAGGCTATAGTTATAATCTTTTTTATTAGTTTAAAGTTAATATATTTTAATTAATTATATTATAAATAAGCCTATTTAATAAGCTTTTTATATTACTATATATACTAAGATTTACTTAGCTTAAGGCTATTAATCTTATTATTAGTAAGTTTATTTAAGTCTTTTTAATATATAATATTTAAAAATAAATAATCTAAGGTAGCTAATAGATTATATAATTTTTAATTTAATAGTAAATTAAAAGGTAATAAAATAATAATATATTTCTTAGCCTTATCTTTTAATAGGCTAAGAAGGTAGATTTTAATTTAGGTCTTTAGCTTTTTATTAATTAATTAAGTCTTAGGTTAGTAAATATTAATAAGGTAGGTATAAAGCCCTAAGTAAATTATATCTAAAGGTAGAAGTATCCTTTTAATAATAAAAAAAAAGCCTAACCTTTTAAAATTAAATAGCCTTAAAATAGCTTCTTAGTTATTTATTAATCTATTTTTAATAAAAAAGCTTTCTAATTAATAATATTAGAGCCTACTTATAAGGTTTAGATCTATAGTAGGGTAAAAGAGAGCCTTTAATAAATAGATTTTTTTATAAATAATAACATTTTAATTAATTTAAATAAAAAAAATAACTATATTAAATCTAACTAGCTTTACTAGCCTTTACTTTATTATTATAGAACTAAAGGTATTATTATTAGCCTTATAATTAATAAATTATAATTAGCTATTAACTATATATACTTATACTTTTATATTATATAAAAGGTTATTTCTAAAGATATAGTTAGCTTAATAAATTATATTATTCTTTAATTAGTTAAAGGGCTTTATAACTCTTATATTAATGTTAAAGGTTATATAAGTGCTAAAAGCTAAGCTTAATATTTTAAAGCTTATATACTTAAGTAACTTGCTTAATATAGAGATTTAGGTTTTATAGGGTAGGCTTTTTTTATTTTTAGATTTTTTATTTTTAAGATAAACCCTTTATAGCTTATAAGGTAACTTAGACTAAGGTCTAAGGTAAGCCTTAGGGTTTTTAGAGCCTTATTATAAAGTAGGTAGGTCTATATTTAGGTCTAGGCTAAGAGCCTAGCTTCTTTACTAAAGGTTTAACCTTTTATTTATTTTAATAGAATAGGGTTTTTTTAATAAGTAACCTATTATATAATTTATAAGGCTTAAATTAAGTGCTTTAATAAGCTAATAAGGCTCATAAATAGGTCTTTTTTAAGAATATCTATTATTAGAAATTATAAGTTAATCTAGTCTAAGGGCTAACCTATAGTAGTTAAGGTTTAGATAAAGCTATAGATTTATTTTACTTATTATAAAAAGCTTTACTTTATAATTATAAAATATTAATTTACTTAGTTTTTAAAAGTTATAATTATATATATTAATATAAAGTATTTACTTAACCTTTAAATATAAAATACACTTATATTAGCTAATATAATAAATAAAAATTAAAAATAATATAATATTTAGTTTTATTAGATCTAAATTATTTACTTATAATATTATAAAGTTATAATAAGTATAATATAAATAGTAATATAAACTAAATAAAACTTAATAAAGGGAATTATAGCCTTATAATAAGTTATTATAATAAAAGTATAATATTAAGTTCTTTAAACTTAAGGCTATAAATTAAATATAGGTTAAGAGTAATTATTTTTTAATTTAAAAAGTATAAATAAATATATATAAAGCTTTAAAACCTAATTCTAAAGGTAATACTTATAAATATATAAATATTATTTAAAAGTTTTTTTATATAATAAAAAAAATAAAAAAGGCTAGATTATAAATAATATAATAGTAAAGATAATAATAATTATAATATTTTAAGCTAAACTTTTTAAAATTATTAAAAAGGTATATAAAAAATAAATAAAAAAATAAATAAAAAAATAGTATATATAATAATAACTATAATATTTAAAATATAAGTACTTATAAAAAAAAGTAAAATCTATTTTAGTTTATATTAAATAAAAAGTTATAATTAAAAGTAATATTATTTTAATTAAATTTTTAAAAAGATCTTTTATTAAGATAATTAAAGCTATTAACTAAGTAATTTAGCCTATAAATAATATAATAATAATATAATATTTTTTTAATAAAAATATAATTATTTTTTTTTATAAAAATACTAAAAGGTATATCATTAACTTTTAAGTAAAGGTAGCCTTTAGGCTAAAAGTAAAGTATATATAGTATATTTATTAGATTATTATAAAGGGTATTAATATATAAAATATTAATAATCTAATTAATAATAATATATTAAAAAAGATTAAAAGGGAAAATAATAATATTATTTTTAAAATAATTATATAATACTTAAAAGGTATAATAGCTTTTTAAATAATTATAATTTTAAAAGTTAATATTATTATAAAAATAAATTAATTATATTATAAAAGCCTTTACTTTTAATTATACAATTATATAATTAAACTTTATATTAAAAAGGTTTATTTATATTAATATTATAAATACTTTAAAATAAAATATATTACTAAGTATTATATAAATTAATATTTATATAAATAATATAATATATATATATATATATAAATAATAAAAAATAATATTTTATAAAAATTAAAAGAGCTAAAATAAAGTATTATTTATATTAAAGGCTATATTTAATATAATTATATAATTATTTTAAAATATAAATATATTAAAATAAAGTAAAGAAATGTTACTTTTATTATTTAAAAATATTTATTAAAATATAAAAGTAAATATTATATAATATTAATAATTATTATATAGATTATTAGCTAAATAATATAATAAGGCTAATTAAAGTAAAGAAAAGGTATATAATAAGTTCTTTATATAAATTACTAATAGCTAATATAATATAATATTAGCTTTTAAATATATAAAATATATAAATTACTTTAAATCTTTTTAACCTTTTAATAAAAGGCTAGCTTAATATTTAATTTATATAAAATAATAAAGGCTAACCTTAGCTTTAATAAGTAATATTTATAAAGATTTAAATATATAAATATAATAATATTATCTTTTTTTTTATATAAAGCTTATAATAATTATAATATTAATTTTAAATATAATAAAAAATTAAAGCTTAAATAAATTAGCCTTATAAAATTAATTTAAGTTTAATATAATAATTATTTAAAAAGTTAAAGTTAATAGCTATATAAAGAAGCTAATATATTTTAAGAAAGGAAACTATTATATAATATATAAAAAAAATAAAATTATAATATATATTTATAAAAAGTATAAAGTTATATTATAAATAGCTTAAGTAAATAAGAACTAATATAAAGTCTACTTTTTATAATAAAATATTATAATATATAATATTTACTTTAAAATATATAATAATAATAAGATTATATTTATAATTAATATTAATATAAAGACCTTATAGCTATAAATAATATTTATAAGTAATTAAAATTAATATTACCTTTTTTAAAATTAAAAAAGTAAAGGAATAAAAGAAAGTAAAAAATTATTAAAAATAATATAAAAGTAATAGCTTAAACTTATTATATTTTTAAAAGTATTAATAAAAGTTTAATATAATTAATATAATAATATAATTAATTTTATATAAGTTATAAATAATATTAATATTATTTATAAAAAATAAAAAAATCTTATAAAATCTAATTATATTTTATAAATTATTTATATTAAAGAAAATATAATATTAATAAAAAGATATTAAAATATATTTTTTAAAAAAAAATAAATTAAAAGAAAATAATAATAAAGTAATAATATACTTTTATTTAAAAATATTAATAAAGATAAAAGCTAATATAAAAAAGGAAATAAAGGATTTTATTAGTTAAATAATAAAGTAAATATAATAAATTATAATAATTATAATATTAATATAAAAAAAAAGGGAAAGAATTATAATATAAAAAAAAGAGAAATAATAAATATATAAAATAAATTAAAAAGATTATATAGTTAAAAGGGCTAAAAGGGTATATTTAAAGTAAAAGATATTATAATTATAAAAAGTTTTAACTAAAATAAAATAAGTATAAAACTAAGCTATAAATAAAATATAAAAAAGTAATTAAAAATAATACTTAAATAAAGCTTTAAATAATATAATTAGATTATAAAGAATAAAAAAATAGGTAAAGGTATATATTATAAAAGGTATATAATTAGTTAAGATTTTAATATTTTAAATAAAAAATAGTATAATATTAAAGGTAAAAACTTATAAAAAAAAAGTAAAAGTATTTATAAAAAGGTTCTTTTTAAATTTATTTTATAACCTTTTTTTAAAGTAGGCCTAAATAGGCCTTAATATAACTATTAAAGTAAATATAAAGAAGGTTTAAGCTATTATTAAATAATTAAAATTCTAAAAGGTTTTTAAAAATAATAAAGTATTAAATAAAATAATTAAAGTATTTAAAGCCCTTTTAGTTAATATATTAGCCTTTTTTACTAATATATTTTTATATTTTAAATATTATTTATAATACTTTTATATTATAATTATATATATATAAAAAGCTAGGTAAAATAAATGCTTAGTAATAAAAGGTAAAGGCTTAGTACTTAATCTCTTTATTTAATATTATTAGTAAAATAATTAAAATAATTATTATATATTATATTATAATTATAATAAAGACTAAGGATATATTTTTTAAAGAATAAATAAAGATTTATAAATAAAGATTTATAAAAATAATAATTTATATAGTTAAAAAGATTACTTAAATAATATAAAACTATTATAAAGTAATATTATTCTTTTAGCTTAACCTTAAAAATACTTATAATTAAATTAATTATTAATAGCTAATATATATTATAAATAAGTTAAAGTTAGATTAAATATTAATAAAGTAAATATAAAGCTTTTTAAATATATAAATAATATACCTTTAATTTAAAGGTAAAGAGTTAAACCTTTTTAATATATACTTTAATATCTTTTAAAGGTTATTATTATTATTAATACTTTTTCTTTTATATATTATATTACTTTATAAAGCTTTAAAAAATAAGCTTAGTTTCATAATTATTAAATATTTAAGTAATATAAACCTTTAAATATATAAGGCTAATATATAGTAAATATAAAAAAGATTTAAAAAGGCTTATAAAGTATATTTAAAGTAATTAAACTAAATAAGCTTTTAATTTAAACTTTAAAAAAGTAAGCTTATATACTTTACTTAAATATATATAATAAACCTATAAGTAATCTAACTAAAGCTAAAAAGGTTTTATTAATTAAGTTTATAAGAGTTTTTAAAGTTTATTTAAATAAAAAGCTAGCTTAAACTAAGTATTTATAAGTAATAAAAATAAAAGTAAAATAACTTTAATATATATTTAGCCTTATAATAATATTAATATAAAGTTATAAAATAAACTAAGTTAAAAAAGTATATATAAAAGTAATTTATAATATAATTATTTATAAAGTAAGGGTATATTATATAATAATTAGAAAACATAATAAGCTTAAAAAGGCTATAATAGCTTTAAAGTAAAAGTAGATTAAGTATTTATATATTATTATAAAGATATATAAAGCTATATTAATTAAAAGTATTAAAGTTAAGATAGCTATTTTACTCTTAGACTTATATTTTAATTATAAGGTTATAAGATTTAAAAAATAATTTAAAAAAGGCCTAATTAAAAAATATATATAAATTAAATACTTTAAAGTAATAATTATAATATAAAAAAAAGGTTTTTAAAAAGTATTAAAAAAAACTAAATATATATTATATATATTTAAAACCTAAAAGGCTTAAATATTAAAAAGATCTTTTTAAATAATTAAAAGTATTAATAAGCTAAGTAATAAAAGCTAATATATATAATCTATAAATAATATAATTAAAAGGCTATTAATATTTAAAGTATTTACTTAATTAAAATAAAAGCGCTAAAGGTTTATATTACCTTTTATAAATATAAAAACTTTTTATTTATATAATTATAAATAAGCTAAATTAGCTTTAAAGCCTTTTTTTTTATATAAAGTACTTAATATAAATAGTATTATATAATTATAAAAATATATTAAAAATATTATAATATTTTATTATAGATTATATTAATATATTAAGGGTAAGGGTAAGGCTAAGTATTTACTTAATTATAATAAAGAAAGTTATAATAGCTTTAAATAATAATTAAGTTAAAGCTAAACTAATTAAGTAATTTTATACCTTTAGTAAAATTAAATATTATAAAATAATAAATAAATTAGTAAAAGAGTAAGATTAAATTAAAACTATTATAAAGTAAACTTATAGCTAAAGGCTTTAAAACTTATAAATAATAAAAACTAAAGATAATAATAAAGTAAATCTAAGCTTTACTTAAATTTAAAGTAAATATTATTAAAATATATATAAAAGATAATAATAATAATATAAGTTTTAATTACTTTTAAAAATACTTTTAATTATACTACCTTTATTTATCTTTTTTTTATTATTTTTTTTATATTATTATCCTTTATATTTTTATTACCTTTTAAGTTCTTATTTTTCTTTTTATAAATATAATAAAAAAGGCTTTTATTTTTACTCTCTTTTTCTTAGCTTTTTTTAATCTTTTTTAATAATTATTTTAGCTTTATAATAATAAAGGCTAATATTATTATTATTATTATTTTTATTAATATAAGGCTATTTTAACTTTAATAAGCTTACTTAAAGTATATATAAGGCTTTAAAAAAGGTTATACTTTCTTAGGCTAAAATATTAATTTATAGGTTATAAATTTTAGATTTTATATTAATTATATAATTAAAATTATAAATAATTTTTAAAGTTTTAGCTATATTTATAATAATATTAAAACCTTTTTTTATTTTTTTATTTTTAAGCTTAGTTTTAATAATAATATTACCTTTAGTATTATAATTAATAAACTATTAAAAAGTTAAATTATAAAAAGGTTAATATAAATAATATAAAACTAATTTATTTTATTTATTTTTTAAAAAATAATAAATAATAAAATCAAAAGCTCTTTAACCTTAATATAAATGAAGATATTATAAAAAAGGATAAATAATATTATTATAAAAAGGGATATAGAAAACGCCTATATTAACCAATATAGCGATTAAAAATTAAAAATGACTTTAGATTTGATTTTATTAGGCCTAAATTACCTACTTATAATAGTATAGACCTAAAGTAGATATAAAGTAGGTAGTAATAGTAACTAAATAAAAATTAATAGTAGAAATTATAAGCTTATAATAAGTTAATATAATAAAGGAATAGCCTTAAGTTTATTAGACCTAAGGCTATAATATAAAAATAGGTTAAAGGTACTTATTTAATAAATTAAAAAGTAAAAGTAAGTATATATAAAACTCTAAGATCTAATTTTAAAGGCTAAGCTTATTTAAATATAAATAATAATTAAAAATTTATTATATAATATAAAAGAAAAGTAGAACTAAGCTATAATTATTATAATACTAAAAATAAAAATAAAAATAACTATATAAAATAAACTTATTAAAGTATATATAATTATATATATAATTATAATTAAATAAATAAATAAGCTAAAAATATATATAATAATAATAGTTATAATATTTATTACTTAAGTCTTAGCTAAGGAAAGTATAAAGCTAGTCTTTTTAAAGCTTAAAAGAAAGGTTATAATTAAAAGTAATATTATTTTTAAAAAGTTTTAAAAATAGTCCCTAATAAAGATTATTAAGGCTATTAACTATATAATTAAGCCTATAGATAATATAAGTATAGCTTAGTATCTTTAAAGTAATAATATAATAATTATTTTTAAAAGAAATATAAGGTAATATATTACTAATACTTAAATAAAGGCTATATTTAGCCTAAATATAAAATAATTATAATATATTTATTAAGTTATTATTTATTTATTTATATTACTCTAGTTACTAGTCCTAATAGCCTAGTGCTTCTATTCTAATATTAAGGGAGGAAACCTACTATAAGCTAAAAACCTTCTCTACCCTGCTTATATACTAATACTAGTCTTCTTTATTTATTAGTCTAGCCTTATTTATAAAGCTATTAGATTTCTTTAATTTTAAAAAAGAGATTACTAATCCTAATTATTTAGTTCTATATAAATATACCTTAAGCCTATTACTTAGTAATTATATTTATATTATTATTAATATATTACCTAAATTATAATTCTTATTTAGTTATAATTAACTAATATAAGTAATATACTAATCTTATTACCCTAAGGCTAGCTTATATCTACCTTTCTTAGTCTACTATTATTACCTTTAACTATTCTTTTACTTTCTTTTATTCTTTTTTTTTATAATTTTAATAGTCTTATACTTATATTTACTTATATTTACCCTTAAACTTTATTTATTTCTTTTATACTTACTTATTAGCCTTAACTTTATTTTTTATATATAATCCCTTAGGCCTTATATTTTCTTTAGCTTTTTTATTATTTTTTTATTTTTTTATTTTCCTTTTTTTATCCTTTTTATTACTTTTCTTTTTATTACTATCTCTCTTTTTACTTTTATTTATCTTTACCTTATATTTATATTTACTATCTTTTATTATTATCTTTATTATTAGTATTATTATTATTATATCTTTTCTTCCCTTTACTAATCTAATTTATTTTCTTACTTTTTAGCCTTATATTAGCTTTATAATTAACTAACTTACTTAATTTAAACTTACCTTTATAACCTTTTATACTTTATATATATATTATATATATAAAAAAAGCCTAGCTTCTTTTATATTAATTAGGCTAATTATAAAAAGCTTTATAAGGCTTATTAGGCCTTTAAGGGTAATATTATTATATACTATATAATAGGTATTTTTACTTTAGCTTTATATTAGTTTTATTTATTAATACTTTATAGCTTATATTTTATAATATTAAGGTTAAGGCCTTTACTTTTTAAACTATTTTTATTATTATTACTAAGGGAGCCTTTATAATATATTAATACTTAAGGTTTATTATATCTTTATTTTTCTTATTAACCTAATTATAGCCTACTAATTAGAATAACCTTACTAATATTACCTTATACCTTAAGCTAGCTATAACTCCTTATAAAGCTAGCTTATTATCTATAGTTATACTAGATCTATCTAGGACCTATAAAATACTAAGGTAGTTTACCTAGACTAATAAGTTATTAGTTAACCTTTATAATATAAGTAACGCCTTACTTAAGAATATAGGTATGCCCTATACCTATGCCGCTACACTGCCCTAGAAGGTCGCCGCGGACATAAGGCGGGCCTGTGCTAGGAATAGGGAATATTTATTAAGTTATTATTAAAGGTATTAGTTTATAAAATATTAGTAATATTAATAATAAAGCTTTATTAAAAAAAATATTAAAAAAGAATAAAAAGATAATTCTTTATATAACTATATATTAGCCTTAAGGTATTATAGCTTTATAAATAATTATAATCCTTAAAGTTAATACTATTTTAAATATAAACTAACTTTATTATAAAAGCCTTTATCTTTAATTATAATTATATATTATAAAGCTATATATAAAGGAAATCTATTTAAAGTAATATTATAAGTACTTTAAAATAAAATATATTATTAAGTATTATATTAATTAGTACTTTTATAAATAATATAAAATTAAAATATATAAAAAAAGTAAAAAGTAATATTTAATAAAAACTAAAGGAATATAAATATAATATTACTTATATTAAAGCCTATACTTAGCTTAATTTTAAAAATACTTTAAAATATAAGTATATTAAAATAAAGTAAAGGAATATTATTTATATTAATTAAGAATATTTATAAAAATATAAAAGTTAATATTATATTAGGCTAACTATTATATAAAATATTAACTAAATAATATATTAAAGCCTAAAAGGGTTAAAAGATATTTAATAAAATATTTAAAAAAGAAAACCTTAATAAACTTAATATAAGTTTACCTTTTAATAAACTAATATATATAAATAATCTTTAAAGCCTTTATAAACCTTTTATATATATTAAGTAATAGCTTAATTAATATTTAATTTACTTTTAAAAAAAATAATAAACTATAACTTAAATAAATAATATTAATAAAAAGTTAATTATAAGATTATAATAGCTTTAAATTACTTTTATTTTAAAGTTAATAATAATTATAATCCTTTATTAAAATATAATAAAAAATTAGGGCTTTAATAAGTTAGCTTTTTAAAACTAAGCTAATTATAATATAATAATATTATAAAAAATAAAAGTTAATAACTATATAAAAAAGCTAATATATTTAAGTAAAAGGAATTATTATTTAATATACTGTTGAACAGTTATAGCACCGATAGGCATTAAATATAGTATATAAGGTCTTATTATATATATATTAAAGCTATTATAAAGGCTTTTAGGTAGCTAACTACTATTATCTAGTAGGTAATGCCTAAAGCTACTTAGTTACCTCTTAGGACTAGGTTATTATTATTCTAACCCTAAATCCTATAATCTTAGCCTTAGCCTTAAAGTATAGCCTATTACCTTAAGTTTAATAATAAAGGTACTCTTTATAATATACCCTTTAAATAATAAAGGTATTTATACTTTTTATTTATACTTAATATTCTTTTTATATTAAATTTAATAATATTAAGGTTTAAAATGCCTTTATAATATTTATTACCTTAAAATTATTTATTTTTTAGCTTTATAAGGCTAATAATACTATTAACTTTAATGCCTTTAATATATAGTTATATTTTAATTTTTATTAAAAGTAAAGGAAATATACCCTTTAATAATATTTTACCTTTTTTTTACCTTTAAGGTATAGGCTTAATCTAAAATTATCTCTTAATCTTATATATTTACTTACTTAGGCTTCTTTTTTATCTTTATCTTTATATATTAATTTTTATTATTTTTATTTTTAAAAGAAAATCTAAATATATTAGAATATATAGGCTCTTACTTTCTAATTTATAATAGTCTTTATTATTAGAATTAAATATTAATTAATATAGCTATTTATTTTTATAGTTTATTTATTATATTTTATAATCTTTAGTTTAAATATAAAAATCTACCTTTATTATATTTTCTAATAATTTCCTTAATAATTCTAAGGATTAAAAGAATTAGCTACCTACTGCCCTTTATAATAGGTTTTATTTTATTCTCTTTTAAGTACCTTCTTATTAATATTAAATAAACCTTTATATTTTAAATATAGATTAATTTCTTTTTATAAGCTTAGCTTATTTAAATTTACTTTTACTTTTTAAAGCTATTAATACTTTTATATTTTTTTATAAGGTATTATCTTTTAAAGAGTTTAAGTCCTTTAGTAATAAGTTTATTTTATCTTTAGCTATAGTTTATTTATTTTTTTATAATTTTATTTTTTTTTAAAGTATTTTTTATTAATAATTTTATCCTTAATCTTTAGTCTAAAAAATAAAGTTCCTTAGCTAGTTTACTTTAAGGTTATAAATATATTACTTTTACTTCCTTTATTTCTAAAGATAAGATACTTTTAAAGGTAAAGTATAGTTATTTATAAAAGTCTTTAACTAATACTATTATAAGTCTTATAATAAAATTAAAGTATAGGCGCCCTTTAAAGAATAAATCTTTAGCTAATTTTACTAATAGTATAGCTAAGGCTAGCGCTATAGGTATTATATTAGGTAATAATAGTAATAGTAGTAATAGTATAGATCCCTCTTACCCCTAATATACTTATTTATATAATATAGCTATTATTATAAAGGCTATTATTAATACTATTATAAAGGCTATTACTAATACTATTATAAAGGCTATTACTAATATAGTTATAAAGGCTATTACTAATACTATTATTATTATTATTATTACTATTATTAAAAACTATTAAAAGAATTAGTAGTTTACTAATTAAAAGGCCTTTATAAGGTATTAGAACCTAAGTAACTTACTTTTATATTTATATATTAGGTATTTTTTTTCTTTTATAGCTAGAAATTATATAGACCTATTATATTATAAAGCCTTTAATTAGCGCTTTAAGTACTATATAAAATACTTTAAGAATATTTATTATAATATATAAGTGCATTTTTATTTATTTTAGGTTTATAATACTATCCTTTAATAATATAAATAGTCCTTTAAATTTAAAGTTTTTAATTATAAATATACTTAAAGCTTTTATTATTTAGGACTTTTTAGTAAGATTTTTTTAATTATTATTTTTATTTTTATTATTTTTAATTATAATTATATTTTAATTAATTTTAATTTCTTAGTTAGCTTAAATATAAGGTAAATACTTTAAAAAAATATAAAAAAATAAGTAATAATATTACTTTCTTACTCCCTTTTTAAAGTATATTTTTTTTAATATTTTAATAAAAGTTACTATTAAAGAATATTATTTTTATTTAATATTTTTAAAAAAGTAAAAAAAAGCTCTTTAAGCTATAGGCTAATAGCCTTAATTTCTTTATTTTCTTTATTTAAATTTATACTTTCTTTTTATATAATATATTTAGTTTATTTTAATTTAAATTTTAATTTTATTTAATTCTTTTATTTTTAAGCTTTAACCTTAATAATCTTATCTAATATATTCTTTATTTTTAAAAGTATTTAAAAGTTTTTAAATTATTAATATAATAAAGCTTTTATTAATTTATTAGCTAATATATCCTTTAAAGGTATAAATTTAAGATTAAATCTACTTCTTTAGTATTCTTACTAAGCCTATATCCTTTAAATATAAATATACTTAAGTTTAATATTAATTTTCTTAATTTTACTAATTATAAGCTAAATTATTTAAAGGTTATTATAACTTATTTTAAACTTCTTTTTTAAGTTAAACTTTATTTTTTAAAATAGTTATAATATTATATATATTTCTTTTATAATTTAGTTTAAAGTTAAAAGCTTTATTTTTATATTTAAAATAATAATAATCTTTTACTAAGTTATATTTTATAAAATTAGTTTACTAAATAAAGTAATAATATATCTTTATAATAAGTATATAATTCTTTTATTATTAATAAAGAAAATATTACTTAATATAGCTAATATTTATATTTCCTTTAACTAACTATTATAAAAAATATAAAACCTTTATTAAATATATAAATAAAGTAAAACTTAATTTATAACTTAATAATAATTATTTTTTAAGTTTATTAAAAATCTTAATAAAAAAGAAGCTATATATAAAATATTAGGCCTTATTATAACTACTATATATAATATTAACTTTATTTTCTTTTAATAAAGCTTAGTTAAAGCTTTTATAGCCTTACTTTTATATTTTTAAAAACTAATAGCTAATAATAATATAAAAAGATATTTCTTTTTATTAGTATATTTAAATTAAATTATTATATATTTAATATAAGTTTTTAAAGATAAGAATATTTAATAATTTTCTCTTTTTTTAATAATCTAGATCCTTAGGAACTACTTTATATTACCTTTATTATATATTTTATATTTTTTTAAAAGTATTTAAATTATATAATTATATATAGCCTAATTCTTTTTATAATATATAATAATAATATTATTAATATAAAAAATAATAAATAAGCTTTAATCCTTTATATAAAAAAAGTATAGTTCTTTATTACTTAATATTAAGCTAAGCTTATAAAAAGTATAGAAAAATTCCTTAAACTATAGTTTTAATAAATCTTAAAGTTTATATAATACTTTTAATAGTTAAAGGATTTTATATTACTTTTTATATTTTTTTAATATATTATAGATTATTAGTTTAGCTTTATTATTATATTATATATTTAAAAATATATCTTTAATATTAAATCTTTTAAATTTAAAATTATAATTAGCTATAATTATAAATAATACTTAAAATAACCTTATTATAAAAGTTATTATATATATTTTATTAATTATAGCTAAGTTTTAGAGGTTTTTATAAATTATAAGTTAAGCTTTAAAGTATTTAAGGTTATTATTTTTATTTTATTTATAATTAAAGACCTAATAGGTTAAGATTAGCTTTATATATACTTAATTATAATTAATAACCTTTTATATTTTATTATTTTTAAAGGTAATATATTCTTTATTTATAACTTTTATAAATTAATTTTAATAAAGATACTATTAAAGCTTTTTTTAATTATTTAATAGCTTTAAAAAGTCCTTAAAAGTTAAGCTTTAGTCTTTAGCTAGCGCTTTTTTATAAATAGTTTATTTAAGATTAGTTATACTTTATAATATATTAAAAAGGGTTTTATATCTTTTTAAATCTTTAAAGGTTAAATAATTAAGGTATTAATAATTATAAAAGGTTATTATTTTAAATCCTTTAATAGTTAAGGCTATTATATTCTTACTTTAAGCCTAAGATTAAGTTTAGGCTAGGTCTTTTAACTCTATATTCTAGACCTTAGACTATAGTATTAGTAAAAATACCTTTATATTAGCTTTTATTATATATATAAAATTTAATATAAATATAAAAAGATCTAGCTTTATTATTTTTATATTTTTATTTTAGTATTATTAAACTTTAAGATTATTTTAAATAGCTTTAGCTTTAAGTTTATTTTTAAAAATAGCCTTTTTTTATTCTTAGTTTTTTATTTAGATATTTTTAAATAATTAAATATATTTACTTAGGTTTATTACCTTTATAATTAGTATAAGGATTTTAAATTAAAGTTTTAAGGCTTTATTTTTAAAAGGTATATAATATTAAAATTAATCTTTATTATAATAATTTTTTTAAAGTTTTTTTTTTATTTTTATTATATTTAAAGATTATTAGCTTAAGATTATAATTAATATAAAAGTTATAAAAAAGAGTTTTATTAAACTTAATATTCTAAATACTATAGATTTATTCTATTTTAAAGTCTTAGACTTAAAATATATTTAAGGCTATATAGCCTATAAAATAGCTTATATTTACCCTAAGCTTTTTCTTAAAGTACTTTAAATATTTAGCTACTTTATAATCCTTTTTAAAATAATATACTTTATAGCTATATATATAAATACCCTTTTAACTTAGCCTTAGGTTTATAAGGCTATCTTAGATCTATATTAGAGTATTCTTTTTATATTAATCTTTAAGTTTATATATTAGTAAAATAAATTTATTTTAAATAAAAAGGCTTATATTATAAAAAAAAGTAATAGCCTTAACTATTTTTAGCTATAGCTTTATTAAAAAGTATACTCTTTTTTTTATTTTAATTTATTTAATTATAATATTTTATTTAATATATTTAATAATATTATTAAGCTTATAAATATATAAAAGGGTTAGTTTAAAGTTAATTCTTTTTATATTAGCCTATTATTAAAATTATATTTAACTATAAATTATAATAATTACTTTTTTATTATCTTAGTAAATCTTATAAATTAAAAGCCTATATTACCTTTTTATTTAATATTTAAATTATAAATAAGCCTAAAAAACTATAAATAAGGTTTTATTTAATAAAGGAATAATATAAATTTATTTATTATATTTATTTTTAATTATAAAAAGCTAATAAATATTATTATACTTAGATTTATATTTTTAAAGATTTTAATAAATTTACTAAAAAGGCCTAATACTTTTCCTTTTTAAGGTTTAATAAAAGATTACTTAGTAAGCTTTAGCTTTTATATAAAGCTTATAATCTAAAAGCTTAATACCTTTAATCTTAATATTATAGGCATTTTTAACTAAGGCTTAAAAAGCCTTAGGTCTAAAATATCTTACCCTTAAATTTTATATTAATTTATTATTTTTTTTTAGTAAAGGTATATCTTTTAATAGCTTTTATTATATAGCTAATATACTTAGCCTAATCTTAAATATATATTTATTTATTAGCTTTTTACTTTTTAGGTTTTTAAAATAAAAAAAAAAGAAATATATTTAAAAAATACTAAGTTATAAATATATTAAAGCTTTACTAAGATTATATTTAAGTTAAGTATTTTAAATTTAAGCTTATAATTAAACCTATTTAATTAGGCTCTAATCTCTTTAATCTTTCTTTTTAAAATAATATTAATATAAAAATCCTTTATAAAGGTAATATTTTTAAAGTAAAGGTCTTTTATATTTTATCTATTTAATTTAATAAGACTATTTTATATAATATAAACTCCTTTTTTAATAATTTTAAAAGTAAATATTTTAACCTTATAATAGTTATTTTTATTATTAAAAATAAATAATCTAAGTTTAAGAAAATCTTAGTTATTAATAAAATAGATTACTTTATAATTATTAAATATTATACTTAATAAAAAAGAATATTTTTTTAATCTTATTATAATTAAGTATATATTAATCCTAATATTAAAAATCTTTAAGCTAATTATAATTATAAATAATAACCTAAAAAATCTAAGCTTTTTTTTTTCTTAGTCTAAGATAAGGCTTATATCTTAGCTAGCTTTATAAAGGATTTCTTAAAGGTTAAACTAATAATCTTAGTTTATATTTTTAAAAAAGGTATAGCCTTTTAGTAAGTTATATTATATAAATATAATAATATATTTAAATATAATTATAATTACTTTATAATATTATAGCTTATATTTATATTAGCCTTTATAAAAGTAATTATATAAAAGGTCTTAAAGTTAATACCTTTAATCTTACCCCTAAGCTTTAGTACTCTTATAGCCTTAACTATAGCCTTAGTTTAAGGCCTTTTTATATTTATAAAGCATTTCTTAGTATAGTTTATATTTTTATTTATAAGATTCTTTATAAAGAAATATAAATTAATCTTTTAGCCTTTTTTCTTTTTTTTTATACTTATTTTTTTTTTCTTTTTTTTTTAAAATTATCTTTTTTAAAAAGAAAGTAATATAAATTATATATATAAAACTAATTTAAGCTTAATAGTAAAGAGTTAAATATATTTATTAAAGATTAAAAAAAGCTTATTATTAAAGTAACTAATAGCTTTATTAAAGTTAGTTTACTTTCTTTAAGCTTAAGTAAAAAAAATATAAGTTTTTATAATAATAAGGAATTACTTAACTATTAATTTATTATTAAAATTAAATAATTTAAAGTTTAATATATTATTATAAATATTTTTAAATTTTTAAATCTAAAACTTAACCTTAATTTTACTTTTTATAGCCTTTTTTAAAGCTTTTTTATATTTTATTTAGGCTAATATTATATAAGTATAATAGCTAGGTATATATTAGCTTATAAGTTCTTTTATAATTTAATAAATAATAAAAGTAAAGCTTTTATTTTTTACTTTTTTTATAATATTATAATAAATATTTATATTAATTATTTAAATTATTTAGTTTTATACTTTTAAGTATATTAAGCTTTTTTAAATTATATAAATAAGCTTAGTATTATATTTTTATATATAAATAGTAAAAGAGTTATAAATCTCTTTAGCTTTAATATTATTAAGATTCTTTTAAGTAAAAAATATATTATCTTTAGTTAAAGTAAACTTTAACTATTAAAAGATTTATTTTTAATTTAGCTCTTAGGCTATAATTAAAGCTAAATAGATTAGGTTTTAATAAATATAATAATAATGTTTTTTTAGCTAAAAAGACTTACTTAATAAATATTCTATAGATATTATTAATACTTAAAAGCTTAAGTTCTTTATAAAGGTTAAAGTCCTTATAGGCCTATTTAAGGTTAACTTTAAGCTAGATCTAGTAATTTAATATAATATTCTTAAGAGCCTTTATTTAGTTTATTTAGTTATTAGATATTTAGAGGTTTTATTTAAAGGTAGGTTTATTAATTAAGGAGCTATTAATAGAGTTATTTTATAGTTTTTTTTAGAATTTTTATATAAAAGATCTTAAAGGTAGATTTATTAAAAATAGCTTTAATCTTAGTAAAAGTTTCTAATATAATTAATTATTAGTTAAACTATATAAGCTTATAACTATTAAATATTTATAATATTAATAGATATTAAATATAATATATAAGGTCTTATTATATATATATTTAAGCTATTATAAAGGCTTTTAAATAGCTAACTACTATTATTTAATAAGTAATACCTAAGGCTACTTAGTTATCCCTTAGGACTAGGTTATTATTATTTTAACCCTAAATCCTATAATCTTAGCCTTAGCCTTAAGGTATAGCCTATTACCTTAAATTTAATAGTAAAGATACCCCTTATAATATATATAATAATAAATAAGTTATAATATATATTTATAAAAGGTATAAAGTAATTATATAATTAATATAAATATAAAAGGATTAATATAAAATAAAATTTTTAAAGTAAAGAGTTATTATTTATAATATTTATTTAAAAGGTTATAATATAAAATAATAAATATTAATATAAAAGATTAAAGTAAAAGCGCTATAACTTTTATTATACTAAATTACTATAAAAGAGAGGGACTATTTAGGTTATAGGTAGCTAGATTAACCTAATATATAAGGCTCTAATATAGGCTGATTTTTATTATAATAACTTTAAGCTATTTTTATAAAAGATTAAAATTAATATTATAAAATAAAAAGAAATAAATAACATAAAGGTATAATAAGTTATTAAAAATAATAAAAAGATAAAGGTTATAGCTTATTATATTTAAAAAAAAGCTAATTTAAATCTAATATAGCTAATAAAATAATATTATTAACCTTACTTAGGCTATTATTAATCTAAAGATATAATATTAAAGATAAAAAGATTTTATTAAATTTAATTATATTTTATAAATAGTTTAAATTAAGATAAAAGTAGTAAATAAAGAGAAATAAAAGATAAGATTATTATAATAATAATTAAATAAAAAAGTAATAATTATAAAAGCTATATTATAGTTTTAATATAAGGCTTTAAAAAAGTAAGATTTATAAAATAAAAAAAAGTAAAGATTTATATTAAGTAAACAGTTAAGTAAATTTAAAAGATTATTAAAAAAGTAATATTAAAGTAAAGGTAAAATAAGGCTAAAAAGTAAAAGAAAAGTTAGTAAATATAAAAAGTAAATTAGGCTAATTAAAAAATAAAAAAGGCTTAAAAAATATTTAAAAAAAAGAATATTAATAATATAAAAGGTAAAGGAAAAGATATTATAGGCTTAAGATTATATTATAATTAAAGTAAAAAAAAGAAGCTAATAATAATATCTTAATAAGGCTATAAGCTATATTAATAGTTTATAAAAGATAAAAAAGTAAATAAAAGTTTATATTAAAAAAGGGCTAAGGTAAGTAAAGATTTTAATACTTTAGGTTAAAAGTAAGCTAAAAGTAATAATAAAGATATATATAAAAAAGGCTATAATATTAATAAAAAGGTTTTTTTTTAATTCTTTTTATAACTTATTATTAAACTAGCCTTTAGCTAGGACTAATATAATAATAATTATTAACTTTAAAAAGGTTTAGTAAGTAATTTAGGCTTTATAACTTTAAAAGGCCTTAAAAGATAATAAAGTTTTTAATAAAATAATTAAAATATATAAAAGCTTATTAATAAAAGTATTAATATAGCTAATTAATATTTTTTTATAATTTAAATACTATTTATAATAGTTTTAGGCTATAATTATTAATATTTTTAAAAAGCTTAAAAAAACTATAAAATAATAATAAAAAGCTAATATATAAAAACTAATTTTATTATTTAATATAATTAAAAAAATAATTAAAATAATTATTATATATTAACTTATAATTATAATAAAAATAAATAAACTTTTATTAAAAGGTTAAATAAGTAATTATAAAGAAAGGTTTATAAATATAATAATATAAATAATTAAAAAAATTATAAAAATAGTTTAAAATTAATATAAAGTTACTTTATTATTATAACTTAATTTTAAAGGTATTTATAATAAAGTTAATTATTAATAGCTAATATATATAATAAATAAGCTTAAAGTAAACTAAACCTTTATATAATAAGTTTAAAGCTTTTTTAAGGTAAAAATAGCCTAGCTTTAGTTTAAAAGTAAAAAGTTTTAATTATTTAATATTTATTTAAAAGTATTATAAAGCTTTTTATTATTTTTAATTCTTTTCCTTTTTTATATTATCTTTTTATATAAAGTATTAAAAAAAAGCTAAAGCTTATAATAATAAATTACTTTAATAATATTAACTTTCTTATATATAAAAAAATATAAAGTAAACCTAATATTATTTTAAGGCTATTTAAGCTATATATTTAAAGTAATTAATAAAAGTTAAATTATATTTTAAATTAAAAAAAAGTAAGCTTATTTACTTTATTAAAGCTTAAAAGGTAAATAAAAAAAGAGTTTAGCTTAAACTTAATAAAATAGCTTTAATTATATTAGCTTAATTTTTTAATATATATTTAAATTAAAAACTAACTTAAATAAAATATATAAAAATTATTAAAATAAAGGTAAGCTAGCTTTAATATACTTTTTTTATATTTATAGCCTTAGCTTAAGGCTATAAAATAATATAAGCTTAAAAAGTTTATATTAAAGTTATATATAATATATTAGCTTATAAAGCTAAAACCTTTTATATAATTATAAAAAAAGATAATAAGCTTAAAGGCTTAATAATAATCTTTAATAAAAAGTAAATAAATTACTTTTAAATTATTATAAAAATATATTAAATAACTTTAATATAAAATATTAAAATTAAAGCTATAATTTTTTTTTAAACCTTTATTTTAATTATTAGATTATAAGATTTAAAAGTTAGCTAAAAGGTAGCTTAATTATAAAATAAATTTAAAAAAAGTATATTAAAATTACTTAAATATTTTAAAAAAAAAGAAAAATATAATAAGCTTTAAAGTAAAAGTAAAGTAAAGCTATAAAAATATAAAACTTTAAAAACCTTAATAAAAAAAGTAATAATATATTATTAATAATATTAATAAAAAGGTAATAAAGATTAAATATATATAATTTAAAAGTATTTTTAAAAAAAGGTTATTTATATTTAAAATTTATATATAATTATAACCTAAACTTTAAAGGTTTATATTAAATTATATAAATATAAAAGCTTAATATTTTTATAGCTTTATATAAAAAAAATTAAATTATAAATATTTCTTTTTTTAAAAAAGATTTTTATAATTAATAGCTTAATATATCTTTATAATATTAGGTTAAAAATACTTTAATATTTATTTATTATATACTTTAATATAAAAAAAGCTAAAACAAGCTTAATTTATAAATAATTATAATTTAAAAGGTATTATTTATATTAAATAATAATAAAATTAATATTAAATTAATAAAATAATTTTTATAATTATAATAAATAAAATATTATAAAATAATATAAAAATTAGCTTAAAATTAAAGCTATTATAAAAATAACTTAAAATAAAAATAATAACTTTATATTATTAATTATTAAAAACTTAAAACTATATATATAATTATATTCTTTTTAATTTTAATTTTATTATAAATATAAAATATATTTAGCTATTTTTTACTTTTCTTTTTAATTTTCTTTTTTTAAATTATAAAGTTACTTTTATAATTAGTTATTTATTATTTATTATTACTTTAATAATAAATAAGTTTTATTTTATTATTAGAGTAATATAAGGTTAAAGTAAAGATAATAATAAAAAAAGGCTTTTAATTTTAGAACTTTTTTTTTTCTTTTTATTTTAAGTTTTTAAGGTTAAGATAATAAAAGATAAAAAAAGTATATAGTTTTTTTTATTTTTAATATAAACTTACTTTATATTTATAATAATCTTTTAAAATAATAAAATAATATAAATATAAAATATATTTATATTTTTAAATAAAATATTATTTATATTATAAAGGTTAATTAATAACTTATTAATTTAAATAAATTCTTTTTATATTTTATAAGTTTTAAATAGATTTAATATAATTATAAATAATAAGCTAGCTTTATAAAGAGTTATAATTAATTTAAAATATAAAATAATATTAATAAAATTATTTTAATTAATAAGCTATAATTAAATTAATAAAAAAAATAAAAGTATAATAAACTTAAAATATTAATATATTATAAAGGCTTTTTTAATAATAATAATAAAAGTAGTTTAAAAAGTAAAAGCTTTAACTTTAATATTATAAAATATAAGCTATAAAATATTAATAAATAAAACTAATATAAAGCTAAAGTAAAAATATTTATTATATAATATATAATAATATTATCTTTAAAGGTCTAATAAGCTTTATAAAGCTTTTTATAATTAGTTTAATTAATATAAAAAAAGCTAGGCTTTTTTTATATATATAAAATATATATAAAGTATAAAAGGTTATAAAAATAAATTTAAATTAAATAAATTAATTAATTATAAAGCTAATATAAAGCTAAAAAGTAAAAAAATAAATTAAATTAATAAAAAAAAAGAAAATATAATAATAATAATAATAATAATAGAAATAATAATAAAAGATAATAAATATAAATATAAAGTAAAGATAAATAAAATTAAAAAGGAAAATAATAATAAAAAAAGAATAATAAAAAGAATAAAAAAAATAAAAAAAATAAAAAAATAAAAAAAAGCTAAGAAAAATATAAGGCCTAAGAGATTATATATAAAGAATAATATTAAAGCTAATAAATAAATATAAAAAAAGTAAATAAAGTTTAAAAGTAAATATAAATAAGTATAAATATAAAGCTATTAAAATTATAAAAAAAAGAATAAAAAAAAGTAAAAGAATAATTAAAAGTAATAAAAGTAAATTAAAAAAGGTAGCTATAAGCTAGCCTTAAGGTAATAAGGTTAATATATTATTTATATTAGTTAATTATAATTAAATAAAGATTATAATTTAAATAATATATTAATAATAATATAAATATAATTATTAAGTAATAGGCTTAAGGTATATTTATATAAAACTAAATAATTAAGATTAGTAATCCTTTTTTTTAAAATTAAAGAAGTTTAATAGCCTTATAAATAAAGCTAGACTAATAAATAAAGAAAACTAGTATTAATATATAAGTAAAGTAAAGGAGGTTTTTAGCTTATAATAGGTTTCTTTTTTTAATATTAGAATAAGTGTATTAGGCTATAAAAACTAATAATTAAATTAATATAAATAAATAAATAAATAATAATAATAAAAGTATATTAAAAATATAAAAAGTAAAATAATAATAATAATAATAATAATAAAAAATATATAAATAAATAATAATAAAAAATATATAAATAAATAATAATAAAAAATATATATAAAAAAGGGATTATATAAAAGAAATAAAAGTAATTATAGAGTAAGGTAAATTAAAAAGAGCTTAAATAAGTAAAGGTATAAGATAAGGTAGTTTATAATAAACTTTATATAAAGGAATAAAAAAATAAAAAATACTTAAAGTAATAAACCTTAAATAATAGTTTAGTTTATAAGTAGATTAGGCCTAATATAAGAATTCTTAATATATTATTTAAATTAGTTAATTATAATTAAAAAAGGATTATATTTTAAATAATATATTAATAAACTAATATATATAAATATATTAAGTATATTAAGTATAAATATAGTTATAAAAAGACTATAATATACTTAGTAAAGCCTTAGGCTAATAGACTTAAGTAATCTTTAAAATTAAAATAAGTTTAATAAGCCTTATAATAAAGACTAAACTAATAAAAGAAAAAAAAGGGAATATAATATAAGTAATATAAAGGTAATTTTTAGCTTATAATAGGTTTTTTTTTAAAAGTTAAAGCTAAGGTATTAGGTTATTTTATAATAGCTAGAGTATTATAATAAATCAATAAATAAATATATATATTAATATAAGCTAACCTAATTAATTATTAAAGGCTATATTAAATTTAATAAAGCTACCTTAATAACTTAAATAAGCTAATATATAAAAGCTTTTATAAAGGCTCTTTTACTATAGCTTTATTAAATAAATAAATTAGTATTTAAGCTTTAAATAAGCTTTAGCTAGGTATATAATTTAGGCTATATTATTTACTAGGATTAAAGAAAGGCTATTTTAAATAAGTATTAAAAGAATAGCTTTTTAAAAGGCTAATAGGTTATTAAATAAGGCTAAGTTACTAATAAAGCCTTTAAATTTAATAGCTTATAATATAATTATTAAGGTTTACTTTTATTAGTTATAATCTTTTAGCCTTATTAATTTAAATAAATTAAAAAAGGCTAAAGCTTTATATAATACTTTATAAATAAGGCTAAAGTTAATATTAAGCCCTTATAAATTAAAGTCCTTATTACCTTTATTTAAGGCTAATAATAAAGCGCTTATTTAGTTACTAATAATAATTAGCTAACTTTAAATATCGCTTATTTAATTAGCCTATTATTAGATATCCTTATTATAGGTTATAAGTATAACCTCTAATTAGCCTATTTTAGTAGCTAAGTTACTTAAGTTAATCTAATAACTTTAGATAATAATAGCTAGCTAATCAGTACCCTTTAGGCCTAATTCCTAGCTTTTTATTAATAGAATTAATAAATAAGGCTAAGAAGTAGGTTTAAAAGTAGGTCTTTAGTAACTAAAGGAAAGGTAAATAGCTCTTTTATTTTTAGTATTAATAGGTATATAGTTTATCTAGTGTTTTATATACTTATATAAGTAATTTTTTTAGCTAAAAATAATATTTTATAATTAGTTAATTATTACCTAAGTAATTACTTAACTAAACTCTTAATTAGGTTATATAACTAAGGAAAAAAGATAACCTATAAGGTTATACCTTATAGGCTTATAACCTATTAAAATATAGCTATAAAGGAAATAGGCTTATATAAGCCTAATAGGAAAATAATATATCTTATAAGGTAAGTAAGATTAGGACTACTAATTAACTTAATTAAATTAATCTAAGATAAAAAAAGAAAAAGCTAACTAAAGGGGGCTAAGGGCTATTCTTATAGCCTAAAATCTATATTACTGCTTATTACTATAAAAGGTAAGAAATATATAATAAAATTAGGCTATTTTTATTAAATGCTATTATATCTATTCTATAGCTAATAATAGGCCTTCCTAATCCTTTAGGAATACTACTACTTTGCCTATAGCTTAAGCCACCTTTATTATAGCGTTAGCTACTATATCTATAGCTTATATAGCTTTAATTTAGCTAATTATAATAACTTTATTTTTAAAAGCTTAAAAAAAAAGTTTTAAAATTAAAAGCCTTTATTTAATATTACTTTTACTTTAATTTTATATTACTTTAATAATAAAATAAAGCTTATTTATTATTAAAATAATAATAAATAATAAATAATTAATTATAAAAATAATTTTATAATTAAAAAAAAATTATATAAAAAGTAAAAAATAATTAAATATATTTTATATTTAAAATAAAATTAAAACTAAAAGAATATATTTTTATATATAGTTTTTAGTTTTAAATAATTAATAAAATAAAATTATTATTTTTATTTTAAATTATTTTTATAATAATTTTAATTATAAATTAATTTTTATATTATTTTATATTATTTTATTTATTATAATTATAAAAATTACTTTATTAGCTTAATATAAGTTTTATTATTATTGAATATAAATATTACTTTTTAAGCTATAAATATTTATAAGCTAAGCTTTTTTTAGCTTTTTTATATTAAAATATATAATGAATAAATATTAAGGTATTTTAAGCTAATATTATAAAGGTATATTAAGCTATTAATTATAAAAACCTTTTTTAAAAAAATATTTATAATTTAATTTATTTTATAAAAAGCTATATAAATATTAAGCTTTAATATTATTAAAATATAGCTTTAAGGGAGATAGGCTTATATAAGCCTAATAAGAAGATAACACTGTCTTATAGGGTAGGTAAGATTAGGACCGCTAATTAACTTAATTAAATTAATCTAAGGAGAAAAGGAAAAAGCTAACTAAGGGGGGCTAAGGGCTATTCTTATAGCCTAAAATCTATACTATTACTTATTATTATAAAAGGTAGGAAATATATAGTAAAATTAGGCTATTTTTATTAAATACTATTATATTTATTCTATAGCTAATAATAGGCCTTCCTAATCCTTTAAGAATATTACTACTTTACCTATAGCTTAAGCTACCTTTATTATAGTATTAGCTACTATATCTATAGCTTTATATAGCCTTAATCTAGCTAATTATAGCACTCCCTCTATTACCTAATTAGGCCTAGCCTAATAAAGGAAACCCTTTTATCTAATTAGCCCTAAAAGTTTACTTTAAGGTAATTATTTTAGTATTTACTATATTATATATATTATAAGTATTATTATAGGTACTAAATTTAGTATCTATAGTTATATTAGTAACTAAGATATTATTTACTAAAGGGGACTATAGGGTAGGTATTAGCTACTTACTTTCTTTCTAATTTATAGCTACTAAAAGAGCTAAATAGCCTTCTAATTTATTAAAAAAGTAAGGTATATAGTTTATTTAATTCTAAATAATAGCTAAATAGGTAAATACTATATTCTAATTATATCTTTAGTTAAGTAACTAATTAGGTAACTAATTATAATAGTAATTTTCTTTAAACTATTAATTATATAATAAGCTTATAAAGGTTAGGTTAAGTAATTTAAGATATTTATAAATACTTAGGGTTAGAGCCTTATAGTTAGTATAGATAAAAGGACCTTTAAGGGGCTATAGTGCCTTTAGTAGGTTCTCTATTATAGCATAGCTACTAGAGGAACTAGCTATAGAAGGCCTAGGGCTAGCTTCTAGGGCTAAGCTTTATATAGCTAAGTAAGTTAATATAAGTATACTAGTAATCTTAAATAACTTTTATTTATTATTAAAGCTAAATTTTTTAAGGTTATTATTAGTAAATAGCTAAGCTAAATAAGCCTAATTTATTAAATAGGCTCTCTAATTAATTAGTTATACTAAAAAGTAAGGCTATATTATTAAGGCTTTAAAAAGGCTAGTTTTAAAATAATTTATTAGTAGCTTACTAAGTAGCTTAGTTAAACTATTAGCTATATTTCCTTATATAAAGATCTACTCTAGCCTAATTAGGCCTTATTAGACCCTTTTCTATATATAGCTAAATTTTATTAGTATATATTTAATATAATTATATAAAGTAAGGTTATTTAAGGTTAAAATAGCTTATTAATTATTATTATATAAGGTAAATAGTATTTCTAAAGGTATATAAACTTCCTTAAAAAGGTTAAAGAGTTACTTAAGTTCCTAAATAGCCTTTATAATAGCTATATATTTAGCCTTTAAGGTAAATAAGGCTATAATATTAGCTCTTTTACTCTTCTAGCTAATTAGTCTATTATAAAGCTTAATAATATAACTATAGGTTAATTAGCTAATATTCTTATTACTTATAAAGTTATTATTATAATAGGCTTAAAAAGCTATATCTTTATTTATAATATACTTAATACTTTATAACTTAATAACCTTTAAATAGGCTAATAGCCTATAGGTAGCCTTAAGGTAGGCCCTATAGGGTAGCTAAAAATAATAAGTAAAGAATTAGATTATAAAGGCTATATTAAGCCTAGTTTATATAAAAAGATATATAGCTATATTTATTATAGCTTAATAAAGCTTAGTCTTTTTTAAGGTAAATAATATTAAACCTTAACTAATAAGGCTATTATTAACTAAGCTTAAGATAATTAGGGTTTTAATAGGCTAAGGTTCTTTTAAACTAAACCTTTTAATAGTTTTATTAATAAAGTATTCTTATAAAAGCTAAAGAATACCTTTTTCTATATTTTAAATAATATAAACCCTTAAAAATAAAATAGCTAGGCCTTTATCGCTTATTTTATAAACCTTATTAAAGGCTCTCTTTAGCTTATTTATTTAAAATAAATCTAAACTAATAAAAAGATAATTATTAATATAAATAATTATAAAAATTTCTATTATATAGCTAAAAAGTATAGCTAAGTTTAATATTAAAGGTTCTAGCCTTAGGGTTAGGGCTAGCTTATTAAAGGCTTATTATTATTTATATAATACTTACTTAAGTTTATAAAGGGTTTTATTAAGCTTAATTATATAATCTAAAGGCTTTAAAGTAAGGTTATACCTTTATTATATTAGCTTAATAAAGGTATTTTTATTAGCCTAATAAATAAAGGTATTAAAGGCCTTTAGAAAGTAAATAAATATATCTTTCTTTAGCTATCTATTAAGAAAGGCCCTTATAAAGTTAATCTGCTTTATTTCTTAGCCTTTAGCTATAGCTAAGGCTAGGATAACCTATTATATAGCTAGTATAGCTATAAAGGCAAAGGTTCTAAAATAATCTAGCCTTTTTATTTATTTAAAGCCTTTAGCTATTAGCTAAACTTTATACTTAATTATATAACTAAACTAATCTTTTTTTTATTTAAAAATAAACTTACTTATAATTAGCTAATAGCCTTTTAAAAGGCTATTTTATTTATAAAAGAAGATTATATATTTATTTAAAAGCTAAGTAAATTTAGTAAAAATAGCCTCTTACTATTAGCTAGCATTAGAGGCTCTTATAGCCTTAATTAGGGTATATAAGTCTTTATTTAAAATAGCTATTTAATTATTTATAGCTATTAGAATATAATTAAGGTTATTAAGGTCTGATACATAACGCACTAACAGGGGATCTCTCGGAGATTTCCTCTAGAGGAAATCGTGGGATTTCTCTAAGAATTCTACTAGGGGAAATCCTAGTGATTTCTCCTAGATTTCTACTAGGGGAAATCCTAGCGATTTCCCCTAAAGCTACTAAAGCAAGATCTCCTTTATATATATAAACAAGGCATTGCCTAGATAGATAGAAAAGAGAGACAACCTCTTTACTCTAAAATATTATAACCGCACCCTCGCAACCTATTGTACCTATTGTCGCCACTTGGCACCTCGCGCACCGCGGTGCGCATCAAGGTCTATATAATTAGTAAATATATAGTTAGGTTTACTAATAATAGATTTATATAACCTTTTATATAATATTTTTTTATTAAAAGTAAGGCTTATTATTTCCTTAGTACTTAAGTTACTAACTATAATAGGGCTTAATATTAGGGCTAGATTAGGGGTATTTATTAGGGCTAGTAACTCTCCCCTTAAGCTATACTTTAGGGGTTCCTAGCCTATAATTAGCTTATTAGGCCTAAAAAACTAGGTCTTAAATAGATATATATAGCTAATATAAATTACTAAGCTATTCTTAAGTAAATAAATTAGATAGAAATTAGTACTAATAACTAATATAAGCTAACCTAATTTAATATAGGGGGCTAATTTATAGCCTTAGACCCGCTTTTCTTTAGATATAAGGGCCTTATAGTAAGCCCTTAAGACCTTAAAAATAAATAAATTAGGCTTATAAGTTTTATTTAGTTTAATAATATTAGTATAAAGCTTCTTTTAGGCTATATTATCTTAGTTAGTTATAGCTATAATATTTACTAGCTAGACTATATTTATAATAATATAATTTTATAGCCTATAGGGTAGCTATAACCTTATTATAATTACCCTAAGCCTATCTAAAATAACCTATATAAACCTTTTAGCTAAACTATTTTATTTATAAGTATAGAGTATACTAATAAAAAAGGCTATACCTTTTTCTTATAGCTAACCCTATAAAGTAAAAGTAACTTTTTTACCTTTATTATAATAAAACCTTTTAAGGTAGTAGCTATATTTAAGCTTTAGGGCTTTAAAGTGCCTTTAAACTATTATAATAAATATAAGCTTACTTTTATTAGCTAATAAAAAAATCTACTTATAATAGGTTTTTTTATTTACTAATAAAAGCCTAAAAGGCTTTTTATTATAAAGTATTAGCTTAATAATAAATATATTTCTTTTAATAATATTAAGGGCCTTTAAAAGGCTAATAATAAGGTTTATAACTAATTACTTTATAGCTTTACCTTTAATATAAGGTAAATATATAAAATCTTTATTTTTAATACTTTAAAAATTAAATATACTTAAGGCTATAATTATAATCTTTTTTATTAGCCTAAGGCTAATATACTCTAATTAATTATACTATAAATAAGCTTACTTAATAAGCTTTTTATATTATTATATATACTAAGATTTACTTAGCTTAAGGCTATTAATCTTATTATTAGTAAGCTTATTAAGGTCTTTTAAATATATAATATTTAAAAATTAGTAATTTAAAGTAGCTAATAGGTTATATAATTTCTAATTTAATAATAAATTAAAAGATAATAAAATAGTAATATATTTCTTAGCCTTATTTTCTAATAGGCTAAAAAGGTAAATCTTAATTTAAATCCTTAGCTTTTAATTAGTTAATTAAGTCCTAGGTTAGTAAATGCTAATAGGATAAATATAAAGCCTTAAGTAAATTATATTTAAGGGTAAAGGTACTTTTTTAATAATAAAAAAAAAGCCTAACCTTTTAAAATTTATAAAACACCTCAAAAGAATATAAATCACTAGGTAAGTTATACTACACTAAATCATATTTAATTTATAAGTGACCTTAGGGTAAGTATTATAATAAAACTAAGGCTTAGATTATATAAGTTTAAATAGCGTAACCTAAGCTACAGATATACCTAGGCTAAATAACTTAGCCTTATATAACCATATACCTATCTAGTATATAGCGTTATAACTATCCTCCCCTTTAGGTATATTAACTATAATATAAATTTCTTATAATAAAAATAAATAAAAAGCTTTACTTAGTATATACCTTATTATATATATTTTATTTTATCTTTATTAATAGGTTACTAAGGTAATTAAAGCAATTACCTATTTATACTTTTCCCTTTATATCTTTATTTATTTTTTATATTAGTAATTAATATCTTTCTTTATTAATAGCTTTAATTAAAAAATTATTATTTTTTATTATAATTCTATTATAAAAAACCTATAATATCTTAATCTTATAGAAACACTTCTTACTCTAATTATTAGTTATAACTACTAACGCTAATATAAATAGTAAGAAATTCCCTACTATTTTACTTATCTTAGCTAGTTTATAGCTAATTAATACCTTTATCTTAGCGCTTAATAATAAATATTATTAATTATACCTTATTTATATATCTTACTAATATATAAAGAATTCTTTTTTAATAAAAATAAGCTTTAATAAAAATTCGCTTTTATTTTATAATATTTTTACTAATTATTTTTAATTTATTAATATAGCCTTAACCTTTAGTAATATTACTCTTCCTTTAGTTAAGCTAAAAAATAATAATAATAATATTATTATAAATAATACTCTTATATTACTAGCTTTATTTATCTTACCTATTACTTTAATAATAGCTTTTATTAGCTTACTAATATCTTTAGTTAAAGAAAGTAATAACTCCTTTAACTTATTATCTAGTAATTTATCCCTTAGTAATAATAATAATAGCCTTATATTACCTATAAATCTATCCTCTCTCTTTAGTCCTTTACTAATATTAGTTCTATTTTTATTACCTATATATATCCTTTATAATATAAAAAGGGTAAGTATATATAATTAATATAAATAATACTTATAGGGATTATATTATAACTTAAAGTCTAATATTCCCTTTAAGTACTTAATAATAAAGGTACTTTTATTTATTAATTACTATTTAATAGTAATAACTTAATATACTTATTACTTTAATAAAAAGAGGATATATAACCTAATAAGTTTATACCTTTTTTATTTAAAAATTATATCTAATTTACTAAATCCTTATACTCTTATATAATAACTAAAATAATCTATCTTAGATCCTTTTATATATATATATTTTATATTAACTTAAGGTAGATCTATAAGATTCTTATAGTTTTTCTTTTTATTAAGATATAATAGCTAACCTATCCTTTTTAAATATAGTAACTCTTTTAGCTATTAATATAGCCCTTAGGAATTTAATAGGTAATTTTACCCTTATAATTACCCGCTATAGCTTAACTTAGTATCTAAGTAATATAAAGCGCTTATAAAGAGTATATATTTTCTTTCTTTTCTTATTATAATATAGCTAACTTTCTAATAGGATTATTCTATAAAATATTAGGATTTTATTACTTATTATTAGGATTTTTTATTAGTAAGTTTTTAACCTCTTTTATATAATACTATAAGTTTTTTATATCCTTTTTATTTAATTTTTTCTAATATTTATTAAAGATACTACTATATTAAAGGCCTAGGCCTATTACCTAGTTCCCTATCTAGTCTCTAAAGATAATAAGTATAGCGCTTAGGTAGGCGCTATTTTATATTTCTATAAAAAGCTTATAATAGCTATTTTAGTAGATCCTTATAGCTAAGGCCCCTCTAATAAAGATAGGATTACTATCCTATCTCTTACCTAAAAGCTATTCTATTATAATATAATTATTAACTTTCTAATTAACTTAATAATACTATAAAAATATATTTAGGTTTTTTATTTTTTTAAGTTTATTTTATTTATAATTATTTAGTAACTTATAATTTTTTTACTTTATATCTAGTTTTTTCTTTTACTTATAGAAATTTAAAAATTACTTACTTTACTAAAATATTTTCTTTATAAATCTATTTATTATATTCTAATAACTATCTAACCTATTTTATAAAGAAATACTTTTATTTTTTTTAAACTATTTAATTTTAAATTAATTATACTTCCTATTTATCTTCTGCCTTATCTAAAGGTAATATTAAAAGCAAATTACCTATATTTTAATACCCTTAATTCTATAATTCTAATAGGCTTATATAAAATATATTATATATTATACTATATTATAATAATAATACTAAGTAATATACCTATTTTCTTACCTTTTATAGTATTTTTAGTAGCCTAATATATTATAATATAAGCTTTTTAGTTTTATATATAAATTAAAAATTCTTTATAAATAAAGCTACTAAATTACTAACTTAAAAAGATTAGTCTAAGTAGTTTTTATTATAATATTTTGCTTATCTTTTAGTTATAATAAGCTAATATTTTTTTAATTTTTCTTATATTTCTTATAACTTTTTAATATATAATTCTATATCTAAGACCTTTCTTAGGGTAATATTATTCTTAATATTAATATAAAAATTAAGTAAATATTCTAATAATATATTAAATAAAGATATTTCTATTATAGCACTTTATACTTTATTAAATATATATTATATTATTTATAAAAGTTTTAGCTAATTTTATAAATTTTTATTTATAAAATATTATAAATACTATTTAATTATTTAGTTTATTCTTTCTATTTAACTATTAGTTTATAGGTAAAATATAGTTAATAATTATTATTTAACCTTAAAATAAAAATAAAAAGAAAACTAAAATTCGCTTATAAATAATAATCCTCTATCTATTACTATTCCCTTTAAACTATTAATATATTAAAGTTTAATTTTATTATAAAAAAGCTTTATAAGCTTAATTGCTATAATTATATATAATATAGGAAAATAGAATATAAATTTTATAAAATAATCTACTATAACTAAGATAATATTTACTATCTTTCCCTAAAAGTATACCTTTAATAGTCCTCTAATAAAGTCTATAGTAAATTCTTTTATAAAACTCTTAAAAATTAGTAATAACTTAAGCTATTTAAATAGCTTATAGTACTTAACTACTTATCTTTAATAAATTTAATAGTTTTTAATATAATTTTTTATATTAAGATATATTCTTTTTTAAAAAAACTTTTAGGTAAGAAGCGCTTTTATTCTCCCTTCCCTAAAATAACTAGCTAATAGGTTATTATAGTATAACTATAATAGCTTATTTTAAAGGTAATTTTCCTTTAATATTATAATTTTTTATTTAAATTATAATAAATCCCTTATAATACTTTAATCTATATTTAGTAAATACTTTTTTATTTACTTTATTTTAGAATTTATATTTTAACTATTTATAATAAGCTAGAGTAATAGACTTTAAACTATTAGGTTATAAAGATCTTCCTTTATTATTACTTTTTTAGCTTATTATTTTATAATAATTTAATAATAACCTAATATATTATCTATTTATATTAATAAACCTTAAATATATATTAAAGTTATATATATTTTATAAGTAATTCTTATATAAATAGATATACTTTATAGTTTATTTACTAACTTAATAAAATATTTTAAATTAAATAATATCTTTATTTTATATTTTAGCCTTTTTAAAGGACTATTTACTAAGTTTAACCTTTTAGGGTAATGCTTAATAATAAAGTTATATAGTATAAGAAATATATATTATTATACTTATTAACTATTTAGTTTCACTTACTTTATAAAGCTTTATAAATTCTAATAATTTATAAGAACTTTTACTAGTTTGCCTATACCTTTAATATAATATCTCTAATATTTAAATACTTTTACTATAGCTAATATTTCTTAGTCTAAGGTTTTATAGTTTAATTTAGCCCTATAAAACGCTTATAACTAAAATATAACTAAATACTATTTCCTCTCTTTATTTAATTAAAATAAAATAGCTACTAATATAAACTTTAATATATTTATTTTAATTTATATTAGTTTATTTAGCTTATAGTATTAAAGTAAAGATATATATTAAAAAGTATTAATTAGGCTATAAAATATATACTTTTCTTTATCCTTAAAAGTAACTAATCCTAGCTTTTTTCTATTAATTATTCCTTTTAAAAGTTTATATAATAATTTTATTATATTTATATACCTTATAATAAACCTTTAATAAAAATTATAAAATCTAAAAAATATTTAAATCTCCTAATAGGTTATTAGTTCCTTCTAATTATAGATTACTTTAATCTAACTTAGATTTATTTTTAATCTTTTATTAAAAATAATAAATCCTAAGAATATAACTTTATACTTAAAAAATAAATATTTATCTAATTAGATAAAAAGTTTAGCTTTTTATAGCTTTTATAAGACTTATTATATATAATTTATATATATCTCTTAGTTATTAGAGAAAACTAATATATTATTTAAATAAGTAATATATATTATATTAAGTAGGTTTTTTAATATAAGGTAAATATAATTTTAAAAAGTTATTAAAGTATTTATAAGTTCTATTAATAGAACTATAAATTTATAATAACTATATTATATTTAAAAGGCTATTTTCTATTTATCTTTGCCCTTAAGTTATATATAATAATATATATCTTTAATATTAATTTTAATAAACTATTAATATCTTTATATTTAATCTATTAATTTTAAAATTAATAGTAATAGATATTAATTCTTAATAATAATCTTATTTAACCATTAATAGTTAATAATAAGTTATAAACTTTTATCTTTCTTTAATATAAATAAAATTAGTATACTTATAGAACTTTTAGAAGGGTATATATATCTATTTATAAGGTTTTCTTTAAAATATTACTATAAGGTAATTAACTTAGCTAAAGATAATAAATAAATTAGTTTATAAAAAGAAACTTCTCCCTTAATTAACTTAATTAAGTAATCTATACCTTTAATATAAGGTAAAATTTAAGAATTTTCTATAGAAAAGATATTATTAAACTTAGCTAATTTATATAGTTAACCTTATTTATTTATAGCTATAATAATAGTATTATCTTTATTAAAAAGTAAAATTAGGTCTAGATTAATAATAATTACTAAAATTATTATAAATAATTTATACTCCTTTTTAAATTATAACTCTAAAATAATCTTTACTTTAGTAAAATCTTATTTAAACTATTAGCTTTAATTATATAAATATAAATAAATTAATTTATTATTTATTATAGCTATTAAAAGTAAAATTAAACTTATATATAAATCTTACTTAATTTTAATATATTTTTTTAAAATTATTTAAATAATACCCTATAAATCTATTAATTTAAAAAGCACTTTTTATATTTTAAATATTTATAAATCTTAATTTAAAATATTATAAAGATATAGTAGATTTTTATTAATTTTTTTAAGATTTTATTATTTTATAAAATTAATACTAATTATATTAATCTTTATATTACTATTAAAATTAGCTTTTATAATAATTTTATAGATATAAAGTAATATAATTAGAATAAAGAAATAAAAGGTAACCTTAAAAAACTAAGCTAAGTTAAAGGATTTTAGCTTAACTCCTTAGATTTTCTCTTTATTTTCTTTATCTTTTTTTATAAATAATAATTCTTAAAATATATCTTATTTTAATATAAGAAATATTTAAGGACTTAACTATTATTTTTAGTTAGGTTATAATTACCTTATAACTCTCTTTTTTTACTATTAGACTTCTTTTATCCTAAGGATATTACCTTTAATTAGTTATTTTATAGTTTCTTTATAATTAAATTAAAAATTAACTTATCCTTTCTTTTTTTAATAATATTAAATATTTTCTAAAATCTATTAGCTAAAATAACTATTTCTTTTTTATTTAGAGAAAGATAAAATTAATAGGTAAGTAACTAATTTTATAAATTAGGCTATAGTTTATTAAAAAAGTATAAAGCTCTTTTTTTTTTAGGTTTTTATTAAAAATTCTTTTTTAAAAAATTAAAATAAATATAAAAATCCTATAATAATTAGTTTTCTTTTTATTTTACTATATCTAATTAAATTATAACTAATAGTTTCTTAATTTTAAAGTCTTTAAGTAATAATAAAGTCTATTCTTTAAATTAAAACTAATTATTTTTTAATATAATATAAGACTTATTTAAATCTTATTTAGTTAGATAGTAATCCTATCTTACTTTATAGTTAGAATCTATATAATTTAAAGTAAAAAGAATCTTTTTTAAGTCCTTATAATATTATCTTTTAGCCCCTTTAAAGGCTTATTATAAGTTATTTAACTAATTATCTTACTTATAAAATAATCTACTTAAAATAAACTCTATAAACTATTCTACTTTAACCTTATCTTAGTCTAATTTATTATCTAACTTTATACTAATATATTTAGTATTTAAGTTAAGAATTTCTTTTTTTATTCTTATAATTTAAATTTATAATTATTATATCTTTTTCTTATAATACTTCTAAGTCTAATTATCTTTTATTATATTAATAACTAAATATAAAGTAAAAGTTTTACTACCTTATTTAAAAGATTTACTACCTTTAGTAACTATAAAAGATTCTTATAATTTTATAAAGGATTTATAACCTAATTATATAATAGGTATTTTAAACTTAAATAATAAAAATAGAAGCTTTAGAAACTATAAAATACCTTAAAAGAATATAAATTATTAAGTAAGTTATACTATACTAAATTATATTTAATTTATAAGTAACCTTAGGGTAAGTATTATAATAAAACTAAGGCTTAGATTATGTAAGTTTAAGTAGTATAACCTAAGCTATAGATATACCTAGGCTAGATAACTTAGCCTTATATAACCACGCACCCGTCTGGTGTGCGGCGTCACAAAATTAAATAGCCTTAAGGTAACTACTTAGTTATCTATTAGTCTATTTTTAATAAAAAAGCCTTTTAATTAATATTATTAGAGCCTATTTATAAGGTTTAGACCTATATTAGGGTAAAAGAGAGCCTTTAATAAATAGATTTCTTTATAAATAATAAGGTCCTAATTAACTAAAATAAAAAAAATAGCTATATTAGATCTAACTAGCTTTATTAGTCCTCTCCTTATTATTATATAACTAAAGGTATTATTATTAGCTTTATAATTAATAAATTATAATTAGCTATTAACTATATATACTAATACCTTTATATTATATAAAAGGTTATTTTTATAAATATAGTTAGCTTAATAAATTATATTATTCTTTAATTAGTTAAAGAGCTTTATAACCTTTATATTAAGATTAAAGGTTATATAAGCGCTAAAGGCTAAGCTTAGTATTTTAAAGCTTATATATTTAGATATTTTACTTAGTATAAGGATTTAGGTCCTTTAGAGTAGGCTTTTTTTATCCTTAGATTTAGAATAGACCCTTTATAGCTTATAAGGTAACTTAGACTAAGGTCTAGGGTAAGCCTTAGGGTTTTTAGAGCCTTATTAGGTAGATCTATATCTAGGTCTAGGCTAAGGGCCTAGCTTTTTTACTAAAGGTTTAACCTTCTATTTATCTTAGTAAAATAAAGGCTTTTTAATAAGTAACCTACTATATAACTTATAAGGCTTAGATTAGGTGCTTTAATAGGCTAATAAGGCTAATAAGTAGGTCTCTTTAAGGATATTTATTATTAGGAATTATAGGTTAATCTAATCTAAGGGTTAACCTATAGTAATTAAGGTTTAGATAGAGCTATAGATTTATTCTACTTACTATAAAAAGCTTTACTCTATAGCTATAAGATATTAATTTATTTAGTTTTTAAAAGCTATAATTATATATATTAATATAAGCTAAGCTAATTAATTATTAAAAGTTATATTAAATTTAATAAGGCTACCTTAATAACTTAAATAGGCTAATATATAAAAGCTTTTATAAAAGCTTTTTTATTATAGCTTTATTAAATAAATAAATTAGCATTTAAGCTTTAAATAAGCCTTAGCTAGGTATATAATCTAGGCTATATTATTAGCTAAGACTAGAGAAAGGCTATTCTAAATAAATATTAAAAGTATAGCTTTTTTAAAAGCTAATAGATTATCTATAAGGCTAGGTTATTAATAAAGCCTTTAAATTTAATAGCTTATAATATAATTATTAAGGTTTACTTTTATTAGTTATAATTCTTTAGCTTTATTAATTTAAATAAATTAAAAAAGGCTAAACCTTTATATAATATTTTATAAATAAGGCTAAAGTTAATATTAGGATCTTTAGAATCCTTATTACCTTTATTTAAAGCTAATAATAAAGCGCTTATCTAATTACTAATAATAATTAGCTATTCTTAAATAGCGCTTATCTAATTAGCCTATTATTAGGCATTTTTATTATAGGTTATAAAGGTAATCTTTAATTAGCCTATTCTAATAGCTAAGTTACTTAGGTTAGTTTAGTAACTTTAGATAATAGTAGCTAGCTAATTAGTACCCTTTAGGCCTAATTTCTAGCTTTCTATAGATATAATTAGTAAATAAGGCTAAAAAGTAGGTCTAAAAGTAGGTCTTTAGTAACTAAAGGAAAGGTAAATAACTCCCTTATTTTTAATACTAATAGATATATAGTCTATCTAATATTTTATATACTTATATAAGTAATTTTTTTAGCTAAAAATAATATCTTATAATTAATTAATTATTACCTAAATAATTACTTAACTAAGCTCTTAATAAGATTATATAATTAAAAGAAAAAAAGATAATTTATAAGGTTATACCTTATAGGCTTATAACCTATTAAAATATAACTTTAAAGAAAATAGGCTTATATAAGCCTAATAAGAAGATAATATTATTTTATAAGGTAAGTAGAATTAGGACTACTAATTAACTTAATTAAATTAATCTAAGGAGAAAAGGAAGAAGCTAATTAAGGGGAGCTAAGGGCTATTCTTATAGCCTAAAATCTATACTATTACTTATTATTATAAAAAGTAAGAAATATATAATAAAATTAGGCTATTCCTATTAAATACTATTATATCTATTCTATAGCTAATAGTAGGCCTTTCTAATCCTTTAAAAATATTACTACTTTGCCTATAGCTTAAGCTACCTTTATTATAGCGTTAGCCACTATATTTATAGGTTTATATAGCCTTAATCTAGCTAATTATAACAAATATTTATATATCTTAATATAAACTTTTAAAGTTTAGATTATAATTATATATAAACTTATATATTAATAGCCTTTTTTTAAAGTACTTTAATTTTTATTCCTTTTTACTTATTATTAAATAGTTATAGTACTAATAGGTATTAAATATAGTATATAAGGTCTTATTATATATTAATTAAAGCTATTATAAAGGCTTTAGGAGGCTAACCGCTATTATCTAATAGGTAATGCCTAAGGCTACTTAGTTATCTCTTAGGATTAGGTTATTATTATTTTAACCTTAAATCCTATAATCTTAGCCTTAGCCTTAAGGTATAGCCTATTACCTTAAATTTAATAGTAAAAGTGCCCCTTATAATATACCCTTTAAATAGTAAAGGTATTTATACTTTTTATTTATATTTAATATTCTTTTTATATTAAATTTAATAATATTAATATTTAAAATACCTTTATAATACTTATTACTTTTAAATTATTTATTTTTTAGCTTTATAAGGCTAATAATACTATTAACTTTAATACCTTTAATATATAACTATATTTTAATTTTTATTAAAAATAAAAGAAATATACCTTTTAATAGTATTTTACCTTTCTTTTACCTTTAAGGTATAAGCTTAATTTAAAATTATCCCTTAATCTTATATACTTACTTATTTAGGCTTCTTTTCTTTTTATCTTTACCTTTATATACTAATTTTTATTATTTTTATTTTTAAAGGGAAATCTAAGTATATTAGAATATATAGGCTCTTACCTTTTAATTTATAATAGTTTTTATTATTAGAATTAAATACTAATTAATATAATTATTTATTTTTATAGTTTATTTACTATATTTTATAATCTTTAGTTTAAATATAAAAATCTACCTTTATTATATCTTTTAATAATTTCCTTAATAATTCTAAGGATTAAAAGAATTAGCTATTTATTACTCTTTATAATAGGTTTTATTTTATTCTTTTTTAAGTACCTTTTTACTAATATTAAATAAACCTTTATATCTTAGGTATAAATTAATTCCCTTTTATAAGCTTAGCTTATTTAAATTTACTTTTACTTTTTAAAGCTATTAATACTTTTATATTTCTTTATAAAGTATTATCTTTTAAAAAGTCTAAGTCCTTTAATAATAAGTTTATTTTATTTTTAACTATAGTTTATTTTTTTTTTATAATTTTATTCTTTTTTTTTAAAAAAGTATCTTTTATTAATAATTTTATCCTTAATCTTTAGTCTAAGAAATAAAGTTCATTACCTAGTCTACTTTAAGGTTATAAATATATTACTTTTACCCCTATTATCTTTAAAAATAAAATACTTTTAAAGGTAAAGTATAGTTATTTATAAAAGTCTTTAACTAATATTATTATAAGTTTTATAATAAAATTAAAGTATAAGTACCTTTTAAAAAATAAATCTTTAGCTAGTTTTATTAATAATATAGCTAAGGCTAGTACTATAAGTACTATATTAGGTAATAATAGTAATAATAATAATAATATAGGTCCTTTTTACTTTTAATATAATTATTTATATAATATAGCTATTATTATAAAGGCTATTACTAATATTATTATAAAAGCTATTATTAATATTACTATAAAGGCTATTATTAATATAATTATAAAGGCTATTACTAATATTATTATTATTACTATTATTACTATTATTAAAGATTATTAAAAGAATTAATAATTTACTAATTAAAAGGCCTTTATAAGGCATTAGAACCTAAGTAACCTACTCTTATATTTATATATTAGATATTTTCTTTTTTTTATAGCTAAAAATTATATAAACCTATTATATTATAAAGCCTTTAGCTAGCACTTTAAGCATTATATAAAATACCTTAGAGATATTTATTATAATATATAAGTTTATTTTTATTTATTTTAGATTTATAATACTATCTTTTACTAATATAAATAGTCTTTTAAATTCAAAGTTTCTAACTATAAATATATTTAAAGCTCTTACTATTTAGAATTTCTTAATAAGCTCTTTTTAGTTATTATTTTTATTTTTATTATCTTTAATTATAATTATATTTTAATTAATTTTAATTTCTTACTTAGCTTAAATATAAGCTAAATACTTTAAAAAATATAAAAAAATAAGTAATAATATTACTTTCTTACCTCTCTTTTAAGATATACTTTTTTTAATATTTTAATAAAAGTTACTATTAAGGGATATTATTTTTATTTAGTATTTTTAAAAAAGTAAAAGAAAGCTTTTTAAACTATAGGCTAATAGCCTTAATTTCTTTATTTTCTTTATTTAAATTTATACTTTCTTTTTATATAATATATTTAATTTATTTTAGTTTAAATTTTAATTTTATTTAATTCTTTTATTCTTAGGCTTTAACCTTAATAATTTTACTTAATATATCTTTTATTTTTAAAAATATTTAAAAGCTTTTAAATTATTAATATAATAAAGCTTTTATTAATTTATTAGCTAATATATTTTTTAAAAATATAAGTTTAAAATTAAATCTACCTTTTTAGTATTCTTACTAAGCTTATATCCCTTAAATATAAATATATTTAAGTTTAATATTAATTTTCCTAATTTTACTAATTATAAGCTAAATTATTTAAAGATTATTATAATTTATTTTAAACTTTTCCTTTAAGTTAAACTTTATTTTTTAAAATAGCTATAATATTATATATATTTCTTTTATAATTTAATTTAAAGCTAAAAGCTTTACCTTTATACTTAAAATAATAATAGTCTTTTACTAAGTTATATTTTATAAAATTAGTTTATTAAATAAGATAATAATATATTCTTATAATAAGTATTTAATTTCTTTATTATTAATAAAGAAAGTATTACTTAATATAGCTAATATTTATATTTCCTTTAACTAACCTTTATAAAAGATATAAAACCTTTATTAAATATATAAATAAAGTAAAACTTAATTTATAGGTTAATAATAATTATTTTTTAGGTTTGTTAGGAATTTTAAAAAGCTATATATAAAATATTAGGCCTTACTATAACTACTATATATAATATTAACCCTAATTTCTCTTAATAAAGCTTAGTTAAGGCTTTTATAGCCTTACTTTTATATTTTTAAAAATTAATAGCTAATAATAATATAAAAGAATATTTTTTTATTAATATATTTAAATTAAGTTATTATATATTTAATATAAGTCTTTAAAAATAAAAATATTTAATAATTTTCTTTTTCTTTAATAATCTAAATCCTTAAGAACTACTTTATATTACTTTTATTATATATCTTATATTTCTTTAAAAATACTTAAATTATATAATTATATATAGCCTAATTTTCTTTATAATATATAATAATAATATTATTAATATAAAAAATAATAAATAAACTTTAATCCTTTATATAAAAAAAGTATAATTCTTTATTACTTAATATTAAGCTAAGCTTATAAAAGATATAAAAAAATTTCTTAAATTATAATTTTAATAAATCTTAAAGCTTATATAATACTTTTAATAGCTAAAGGACTTTATATTACTTTTTATATTCTTTTAATATATTATAAATTATTAGCTTAGCTTTATTATTATATTATATATTTAAAAATATATTCTTAATATTAAATTTCTTAAGTTTAAAATTATAATTAATTATAATTATAAGTAATACTTAAAATAATTTTATTATAAAGGTTATTATATATATTTTATTAATTATAACTAAGTTTTAAAGGTTTTTATAAATTATAAATTAAGCTTTAAAGTATTTAAGGTTATTATCTTTTTTTTATTTATAATTAAAAACCTAATAAATTAAAATTAGCTTTATATATACTTAATTATAGTTAATAACCTTTTATATTTTATTATTTTTAAAAGTAATATATTTTTTATTTATAACTTTTATAAATTAATTTTAATAAAGGTATTATTAAAGCTTTTTTTAATTATTTAATAGCTTTAAAAGGTTTTTAAAAGTTAGGCTTTAGTTTTTAGCTAATACTCCTTTATAAATAGCCTATTTAAGGTTAGCTATATTTTATAATATATTAAAAAGGGTTTTATATCTTTTTAGATTTTTAAAGGTTAAATAATTAAAATATTAATAATTATAAAAGGTTATTATTTTAAGTCTTTTAATAGTTAAGGCTATTATATTCTTACTTTAAGCCTAAAATTAAGTTTAAGCTAAGTCTTTTAACTTTATATTTTAAACTTTTAATTATAATATTAATAAAAATACCTTTATATTAGCTTTTATTATAAATATAAAATTTAATATAAATATAAAAAGATCTAGCTTTATTATCTTTATATTTTTATCTTAATATTATTAAACTTTAAGATTATTTTAAATAGCTTTAGCTTTAAGTTTATTTTTAAAAATAGCTTTTTTTTATTTTTAGTTTTTTATTTAAATATCTTTAAATAACTAAATATATTTATTTAGGTTTATTACCTTTATAATTAATATAAAGATTTTAAATTAAAGTCTTAAGGCTTTATTTTTAAAGGGTATATAATATTAAAATTAATCTTTATTATAAAAATCTTTTTAAAGTTCTTTTTTCTTATTTTTATTATATTTAAGAATTATTAGCTTAAGATTATAATTAATATAAAAGTTATAAAAAAAGGTTTTATTAAACTTAATATTTTAAATATTATAAACTTATTTTATTTTAAGGTTTTAGACTTAGAATATATTTAAGACTATATAGCTTATAAAATAGCTTATATTTACTCTAAGCTTTATTTTAAAGTGCCTTTAATATTTAGCTACTTTATAATCCCTTTTTAAATAATATACTTTATAGCTATATATATAAATACCCTTTTAACTTAGCCTTAGGTTTATAAGGCTATTTTAAATCTATATTAAAGTATTTTTTTTATATTAATCTTTAAGCTAATATATTAATAAAATAAATTTATTTTAAATAAAAAAGCTTATATTATAAAAAAAGGTAATAGCTTTAACTATTTTTAGCTATAGCTTTATTAAAAAGTATACTCTTTCTTTTATTTTAATTTATTTAATTATAATTTTTTATTTAATATATTTAATAATACTATTAAACTTATAAGTATATAAAAAGGTTAGTTTAAAGTTAATCCCTTTTATATTAGCTTATTATTAAAATTATATTTAGCTATAAATTATAATAATTACTTTTTTATTATCTTAATAGATTTTATAAATTAAAAGCTTATATTATCTTTTTATTTAATATTTAAATTATAAATAAGCCTAAAAGACTATAAATAAGGTTTTATTTAATAAAGAAATAATATAAGTTTATTTATTATATTTATTTTTAATTATAAAAAGCTAATAAATATTATTATACTTAGGTTTATATTTTTAAAAATCCTAGTAAATCTATTAAAAAGGCCTAATACTTTTCTCTTTAAGGTTTAATAAAAGATTACTTAGTAAGCTTTAACTCTTATATAAAGCTTATAATTTAAAAGCTTAATACCTTTAATTTTAATATTATAAGTATTTTTAATTAAAGCTTAAAAAGCCTTAGATTTAAAATACCTTACCTTTAAATATTATAATAATTTATTATCTTTTCTTAGTAAAAGTATATTTTTTAATAGCTTTTAATATATAGCTAATATACTTAGCCTAATCTTAAGTATATACTTATTTATTAGCTTTTTACCTTTTAAATCTTTAAAATAAAAAGAAAAAGAAATATATTTAAAAAATACTAAGTTATAAATATATTAAAGCTTTATTAAGATTATATTTAAGTTAAGTATTTTAAATTTAAGCTTATAATTAAACCTATTTAATTAGGCTTTAATCTTTTTAATATTTTTTTTTAAAATAATATTAATATAAAAATCTTTTATAAAGGTAATATCTTTAAAGTAAAGGTCTTTTATATTTAATCTATTTAATTTAGTAAAAATATTTTATATAATATAAACTCCTTTTTTAATAATCTTAAAAGTAATTATTCTAGCCTTATAATAATTATTCTTATTATTAAAGATAAATAACCTAGATTTAAGAAAATCTTAGTTATTAATAAAGTAAATTACTTTATAATTATTAAATATTATATTTAATAAAAGAGAATATTTTCTTAATTTTATTATAATTAAGTATATATTAATTCTAATATTAAAGATCTTTAAGCTAATTATAATTATAAATAATAACCTAAAAAATCTAGGCTTTTTCCTTTCTTAGCCTAAAATAAGGCTTATATCCTAGCTAGCCTTATAAAGGATTTCTTAAAGGTTAAACTAATAGTCTTAGTTTATATTTTTAAAAAAGGTATAGTCTTTTAGTAAATTATATTATATAAATTGTAAGAGATATGTAGCTCTAAGACTTCAACTAGCGATATCTTTAGTAACAGAGGTCGTATACAGATAAAAGTGGTACCACTAGAAAGCCAAGAACGAGGGCTATACAGTGGTATAACTCTTATTGTGATCGGGTTGTCGTAAGAGGAGATATCGAGGAGTGTTATAGTCTTGTAATAAATAGCTGTAAAGAGGAATAAACGGATCAAATGAAAAGATATTACTAAGTGGATAATACCAGCAGAAAGGTCTTGCAGAGAGGATTCTAATGGTATATCTCTTGTAGTAATTGGAAAGATGATGATAGAGTTGGAAAGGAAAGAGATCCTAAGAGGGGCAGGAAGGGGTTCTTATACCCAGAACTGTACCTCTCCGTCGGATACCAGGGCCAAGTAACATCCCCATAGTAAATACATAGAAAGTCTACCTTCCACCAGTTATATCTGCGGCTCCCGCGTTTTCTCCGGGAAGGTGTGGGACTAGGGGTCCTAGCCCGGAGCCGGCCCGGGATTAGCTCCGGACTTCTCCGGTACCTCGGCCTAGCCCCGCACTAGTTACCCTAGAGCCCTATAGCCACGCTATACCCTTTTTGGAAGTTAGAGGGTATGTATGTATCTTTGTACCCTTAACTAGGGTTAGGGTTATATAAGTAAAAAGTAAAATGTAAATAACTCCTTCTAATATTATAATTTATAAGGGTATAAATATATTATAATAATCTCTGAATTTTGCTCTTTCTAGCTATATAGGATATATGTGTATAGGGTAGCTAGTTATAGAGATATAAAGGAGTGTTTATATAATCCTAAAGGATTATATACTTATATAAATATAATAATATATTTAAATATAATTATAATTACTTTATAATATTATAGCTTATATTTATATTAGCCTTTATATAGGTAGTTATATAAAAGGTTTTAAAGTTAATACTCTTAATCTTACTTTTAAGCTTTAGTACCTTTATAGTCTTAGCTATAGCCTTAGTTTAAGGCCTTTTTATATTTATAAGGTATTTTTTAGTATAGTTTATCTTTTTATATATAAAATTCTTTATAAAAAGATATAGATTAGTTTCTTAGCTTTTTTTCTTTTTTTTTTATATTTATTTCTTTTTTTTTTCTTTTTTTTTAAAATTATCTCCTTTAAAAAGAGAGTAATATAACTTATATATATAAAGCTAATTTAAGCTAAATAATAAAAAGTTAAATATATTTATTAAAGGTTAAAGGGAGCTTATTATTAAGGTAATTAATAGCTTTATTAAAGTTAATTTACTTTTTTTTAGTCTAAGTAAAAAGAATATAAATTCTTATAATAATAAAGAATTATTTAATTACTAATTTATTATTAAAATTAAGTAACTTAAGGTTTAATATCTTATTATAGGTATTTTTAAATTTTTAGATCTAAGACTTAACCTTAATTTTACTCTTTATAATTTCTTTTAAAGCTTTTTTATATTTTACTTAAACTAATATTATATAAATATAATAGCTAAATATATATTAGCTTATAAGTTCTTTTATAATTTAATAAGTAATAAAGGTAAAGCCTTTACTTTTTACTTTTTTTATAATATTATATTAAATATTTATATTAATTATTTAAATTATTTAGTTTTATACTTTTAAATATATTAGACTTTTTTAAATTATATAAATAAGCTTAGTATTATACTTTTATATATAGGTAATAAAAGAGTTATAAACCTTTTTAGTTTTAATATTATTAAGATCCTTTTAAATAAAAAATATATTATTTTTAATTAAAGTAAACTTTAACTATTAAAGGATTTATTTTTAATTTAGCTTTTAGGCTATAATTAAAGTTAAATAAGTTAGGTTCTAATAAGTATAATAATAATTTTTTTCTTTAGTTAAAAAGGCTTACTTAATAAATATTTTATAAATATTATTAATACTTAAGAGCTTAGGTTTTTTATAAAGGTTAAAGTCTTTATAGGCCTATTTAAGGTTAACTTTAGGCTAGATCTAATAGTTTAATATAATATTCTTAAGCGCTTTTATTTAGTTTATTTAATTATTAAATATTTAAAGTTAGGTTTTACTTAAAGATAGGTTTATAAGTTAGAGAGCTATTAGTAAAGTTATTTTATAGTTTTTTAAGATTTTTATATAAAAGATTTTAAAGGTAGATTTATTAAAACTAGCTTTAATTTTAATAAAAGTTTCTAATATAATTAATTATTAGTTAAATTATATAGGCTTATAATTATTAAATAGTTATAATATTAATAGGTATTAAATATAATATATAAGGTTTTATTATATATTAATTAAAGTTATTATAAAGGCTTTAAAAGGCTAATTACTATTATCTAATAAGTAATACCTAAGGCTATTTAGTTACCCTTTAGGACTAGGTTATTATTATTCTAACCCTAAATCCTATAATCTTAGCCTTAGCCTTAAGGTGCAGCCTATTACCCTGAATTCGGTGGCGAGGGTGCCCCTTGTGACACTTATATTATTAGTTATATATTATTACCTTTTTTTATTAAAGTTTTTTAAGTTTTATATTTTTATAGCTTTACTTTACTTTTACTTTAAAGCTTATTATATTATTTTTAAAGTATTTAAGTAATTTTAATATACCTTTTTAATAATTAAACTATTTTTAGCTAGCCTTAATATCTTATAATCTAATAATTTAAATAATAATAAAAAAAATCTATAGCTTTAACTTTAATACTTTATATTAAAGCTATCTAATATATCTTTATAATAATATAAAAATAACATATTTATCTTTTATTAAAGCTTATTATTAAGCTTTTAAGTTTATTATCTTTTTTTTATAATTATATAAAGAATATTAGCCTTATAAGATGATATATTATATATAACTTTAATATTAATAATTAGGAAAATAAAAAAGTATCCCTTTATATTTATATAATAGGTTAAAATCAACAATAACCTTAAAATTAAAATCTATAAGGTTACAATTAACCTAAAAATAGATTTATATTAATACTATAATATAAATATAAGCGCTTTTAACTTATTAATATAAATTAATAAGCTAAAGAGCTTATAATTAAATATAAAGATTATAAATAAAAATTCTTAATAATAATAATAATAATAATAATAATAATAATAATAATAATAATAATAATAATAATAATAATAATAATAATAATAATCTTTATTATTAAAGTTTTAGCTAAAAGAAGTATAAAGCTAATCTTTTTAAAGCTTAAAAAAGAAATTATAATTAAAAGTAATATTATTTTTAAAAAGTTTTAAAAATAATTTTTAATAAAAATTATTAAGGCTATTAATTATATAATTAGGTTTATAAATAATATAAATATAACTTAATATTTAAAATAATAATATAATAATTTTTTTTTAAAAAAATATAAATTATTATATTATTAATATATAAATAAAGGCTATATTTAATTTAAATATAAAATAATTATAATATATTTATTAAATTATTATTAAAGGTATTAGTTTATAAAATATTAATTATATTAATAATAAAAGTTTATTAAAAAATATAAAAAAAATAAAAGATTTTTTATATAATTATATATTAGCTTTGAAGTATTATAGCTTTATAAATAGTTATAATTTTTAAAGTAATAAGAGATAATAAGTATAAGTATAGGATAAAGATAAGTAGAAATAAGAGGGAAGATAGTAATAAGGAGAAAGGTAATAAAAAGGATAAAGGAAAGAGAATAAAAAAATAAAAAAATAAAGGAAAGTTAAGGAAGATATAAAGCTTTAAGGATTATATATAAAGAATAAAGTTAGGGCTAATAGGTAAATTTAAAAGAAGTAAATAAGGTCTAAGAGTAAATATAAGTAAATATAAGTAAAAAATTATTAAGATTATAAAAGAAAAAATAAAAAAAAGTAAAAGAATAATTAAAAGTAATAAAAGTAAATTAAGCTATAAGCTAGCCTTAAGATAATAAGGTTAATATATTACTTATATTAATTAATTATAACTAAATAAAAATTATAATTTAAATAATATATTAATAATAATATAAATATAATTATTAAGTAATAGGCTTAAAGTATATTTATATAAAATTAAATAATTAGAATTAATAATCCTTTTTTTAAAATTTAAAAAGTTTAATAGCTTTATAAATAAGGCTAAATTCATAAATAAAGAAAACTAGTATTAATATATAAGTCAGGTAAAGGAGGTTTTTAGCTTATAGTATATTTTCTTTTTTAATATTAGAGTAAAAGTATTAGGCTATAAGGATTAGTAATTAAAGTAATATAAATAAATAAATAAATAAATAAATAAATAAATAAATAAATAAATAAATAATTTTTAAAATTAATATTATTTTAAATATAAATTAACTTTATTATAAAAGCCTTTATTTTTAATAATAATTATATATTATAAAACTATATATAAAAAAACTTTATTTAAAATAATATTATAGTTCTTAAAATAGAATATATTATTAAATATTATATTAATTAATACTTTTATAAATAATATAAAGCTAAAATATATAAAAAAGTAAAAAGTAATATTTAATGAAAATTAAAAAAATATAAATATAATATTATTTATATTAAAGCTTATATTTAATTTAATTTTAAAAGTATTTTAAAATATAAATATATTAAAATAAAATTAAAAAATATTATTTATATTAATTAAAAATATTTATAAAAGTATTAAACTTAATATTATATTAAGCTAATTATTATATAAAATATTTATTAAATAATATATTAAAGCTTAAAAAGGTTAAAAAATACTTAATAAAATATTTAAAAGAGAAACCTTTATTAAACTTATTATAAATTTATTTTTTAATAAACTAATATATAAAAATAATTTTTAAAGTTTTTATAAATCTTTTATATATATTAATTAATAATTTAAATAATATTTATTTTACTTTTTAAAAAAATAAAAGATTATAATTTAAATAAATAATATTAATAAAAAGTTAATTATAAAATTATATTAGCTTTAATTTACTTTAATTACTTTATAACTCCTTTTTTTATTATTAGACTGTTTTTATTTTAAGGATATTACTTTTAATTAATTATTTTTTAGTTTTTTTATAGTTAAATTAAAAGTTAACTTATCCTTTATTTTCTTAGTAATATTAGATATTTTTTAAAATCTATTAGCTAAAGTAACTACTTTTTCTTTATTTAAAGAAAAATAAAATTAATAGGTAAGTAAGTAATTTTATAAATTAAGCTATAGCTTATTAAAGAAGTATAAAGCTCTTTTTTTTAGGTTTTTATTAAAAATCCTTTTTTAAAGAATTAAAATAAATATAAAAATCTTATAATAATTAGTTTTTTTTTATTTTACTATATTTAATTAAATTATAACTAATAGTTCTTTAATTTTAAAGTCCTTAAATAATAATAAAGTTTATTTTTTAAATTAAAATTAATAATTTTTTAATATAATATAAGATTTATTTAAATCTTATTTAATTAAATAATAATCTTATTTTACTTTATAATTAGACTTTATATAATTTAAAGTAAAAAGAATTTTCTTTAAGTTTTAATAATATTATTTTTTAGCCTTTTTAAAGGCTTATTATAAGTTATTTAACTAATTATCTTACTTATAAAATAATCTATTTAAAGTAAATTCTATAAACTATTTTACTTTCATCTTATCTTAATCTAATTTATTATCTAATATTATATTAATATATTTAATATTTAAGTTAAAGATTTTTTTTTAAATTTTTATAATTTAAGTTTATAATTATTATATTTTTTTTATAATACTTTTAGGTTTAATTATTTTTTATTATATTAGTAATTAAATATAAAGTAAGAGTTTTATTACCTTATTTAAAAGATTTATTACCCTTAGTAATTATAAAAATCCTTATAATCTTATAAAGGATTTATAATCTAATTATATAATAAGTATTTTAAACTTAAGTAATAAAAATAAAAGCTTTAAAAACTATAAAAATACCTTAAAAAATATAAATTAT